>JAJIBD010004804.1:0-40184 GCA_021461705.1 Cryptotis parvus | reverse complement strand
TTCCCAACAGTGAAGGCTTGGAGAAATATTTAACTGGCATTAGTATAGTCTTTGGTACAGAGACATGCCATCTCTGAAACCCCCTTCTCTACCCTATAAAGGCTTTTCCAGGCAGATCTTGGCTCAAGACATTAGCATATAAAGGGCCTAGGTGAGGTGCTGGGAGAAGTTACTTGAGGGTATTTGACCCTCCCTGCTTCTCATAATAGTGGGAGGTCTGAGTTGCAGGGGTATAAAACTAGGCTGCTTCCTCTCTTGCTCTCTCTTTTGGGGTCTCTTTTGGGGCTCGCACTCTTCTTGGGAGTCGTCTTTGTCTCCTTTTTTACAGGACCTTAACACCTGGTGGCCGCCATCTTTGCCTACACGGGGCTGGGGTTCTAGCTGGGAATCCTAAGCACAGGGTTCTTCCTATTGCTGATTTGTATGTCTGAACCTGTGATAAGTAAAGCATTTTTAAAACTGCATCGGATTCCTGATTCTTCATCCATTCCCCACCCGGCTTGGAGGTAGAAGGGAACTCGCTTCCTGGTACTGTCGGGGACCCCAGCAGCTTCCCGACAGGTTACTGGGTGGATATGGTTAATTATGCTGAATCTTTTCAGAAGTCAGCTTGTTCCGCATGGTTGTCCTTCATCTAGTGTTCTGCCAATCCTGTTCAGGATCACTCAAGTGAACAGTTTGTAGATGATAGACAACAGGCAGATGGAGCGATAGTTGCCAATGTTGTGGATGTCTCCCTTCTTGAACAGTAGAACTGTCCTGCTGGTTTTCCATTGGGAGGGCACCTTGCATTCATGCAGGTAGCATATGAATAGCCAAGCCAGTGTATTGATGAGTACTGAAGGCAGATTCTTCAGGTATTCGGGTCTGACTTTGTCTGGGCCTGGTGCTGTTCCCTTCTTTACCAAAGAAAATGCTCCATGCATTCCATTTTAAGAGTAAACACTAGTCTTCACAATGGTCTTTGTCTAAGGTCTAGGAAGAGTGTGAGATGGAAATCTCTGCAGGACTTTATGGCTTTATGACTGGGAGTCATCTGTAGTTATATAGAAGTTTCTGATATTACTGTATAGAAAACAAAACTGGATAGAAAGATAAGTGGAATGTGGAACAGTTTAATAGACAGACCTGTCAGAGTTGAGCAGAATTCAAAAAATGCTTCATTTTCATTGTAATTTTAAGCAGGGGAGGTTCTCCCATATGGGGCTTCATTTTCATTGTAATTTTAAGCAGGGGAGGTTCTACTATATGGAGCTTAGAGGGCTCAGGAATGTCCTCCTAGAGATACTCAACTGGCCCAGCAATTTGAAGCAAGAATCAGAGGATATGATGATAAGGACCTGCAAGGACTGGGATTACCTGCACATCTGTGCAGTTGTCAGAGGCCTTTTGGACCACACTCAATGGTGCTCACGGAACTTCAAAGCTCTCTCTGTGATTCTTGGGGACCATATGGTGGCCAGCATCTAACTGGGATCAGGCACATTCCAAACATATACATTTGGGATCAGCCTCATGCAAAGAAAACAAATTAACCCCTCTGGGTTATGTTTCTGGGTTATGTCTCTGCCCCCCAGATTACCTATCTTTTATAACACCTCTATATTCTAACACTCCGACACACACCCACTTCTCAACTCCAAACTGGGTTTGAGTTACTCCCTAGGAGGGAGGACACCTGAGAATGAGGGAGTTCTTATTCATTATGAGGATGAGGGAATTCTCATTCATTAAGGATAATTCCAGGTGGAAAAATACATCAGGGGTCATATGAGTTAACCATCCTTGCAGCTGGAACTGAATCCTAAAGTGTACCATAGTGCCCACTATACCCTCCAAATCTGCTTGGACTCCATCTCCTTTTGCCCTCTTGCTCTATCCATTCTGGACACATTAGTTTATACTTTTCCTTAAACATACTAGATTTTTCTCTCTGCCTGAAATGTTTGGCTTGTTCCCTCATTTACTTGGGTCAAATTCAATCGTGCCTTTTCTGCAAGCCTTTCTATGGAACAATCATAACTTTTCCCTGCTCTTCCAGCACATATAATCCTTTTTAAAATGCTCCCTCCCCCTATTTCTTTTTACATCGCTTTTCTAAGTTTCTACATAATTTACATTTTCTTTATGCCTATTGTAGGCATTTGTCTTATTTCCACTGGAAGTTTCACAAGGACAGAGATCTTTGTCTACATGTTTTACTGCTATATCTCAAACACCAAAGGGTGTCCATGCATAACAATTTCTCTCAAAGATAGTGAGTATATTATAAACAGAAGTTTTAGAACATATTAGAGGTTTTAAATTTTTACACTTGACAATTATCTTTTCTAAATAGAAAACTGTTTTAAATCAGTCTTCTAAACATGAATTTCTTTAAATAATTTAATACATTTGTGAAAATCAGAGTTGCACAAATATGGGTCTCCGTAGATACAGTCTATCTCTAAGATTATAATAATTATCTCACTTTCTGTATAAAGGCAAAGAATGGAAAAGGAAATACAGAAAAAGAATTAATTAATCAAGACTTTAACTTTTCTGAAAACTGAGGGATTTATTACCAGCCTGCCTTGTTATTTATCTAACATTACTCTCTGAAATATTAATATTCTATCTTGCAACTTACAGCTTTATATGGCCAGAAAAAGTAAAGAACAAGTGCCTGGAGACTATTTTCTCATGCTGCTGGTACATTCCTTTTGGAGCTTTCTCATTCAGGAAAGTAACTCTCATTACGGCAACAGAAAACTTTTTTATTAAAATGCAGTATGTCATAGTCTTTTCATGATACACTAAGAGAATTTTCTTCTTTTTATTTATAGCTATATAATATAGTGATATAAATCAGAGAATTGGTGCCATTGACTAAACCTCCCTAGTTACCCAGACCTGCTCAGACATCAGTCGGTTGGTGACCCATCTTTGGAGGCGAATGTTGGAGGTTCATTCTTATCAACTAGTGGGTGAAACTAATCCTCTAAGACAAACACGCATTACAACTTCTACTTGTTTTCTTCATCAAACATTCTAACAAATACATGTTCCTATATAATATGCTGTTAAAGTTTCAAGTCAGCAATCCTTTAAAGTTTTAAAATAAGCACTTAAATATTACAGGAATGGTCCTTACCTTTTCCGGTGGATTGGACCTCCCCATTAACCTTCAGCTCATCTAGAAAACTTTTCTCTCTCTTCTACTGAGATTTATGATCCCAGAGTCACTGCAGAGCCTAGCAAGCTACACATGGTGTACTCGATTTGCCAAAAACAGTAACAATAATAGACCTCATTCCCAACAATTATCTTTTCTATAATCGGGATTATATTTTTTCTATAATTACTGGTGGCTACATGAGCAAATCGATGAACAGCAGGAATAAAATGACAAGTGACTTCTACTGGATGCAGAAAGTTTGAGAAGTCACTTTCTCTCACTCCCTAGCCAGAAGAATTCTTAGGCATTTTTAGGATCATTCTGACAGATAAGCCCCTTCTCACAGATAATCTCACATGCTACTTAAATAACCGAGAGACAGAAGTCAATTTTTTTTTCATTTTTAATATTGTTGTGAGAAAACTGGCTTAAATCTTTCAAATCTGAGTTCCTGGGGTGGCTTTATTTGCCTGCCATATTACCACCTTGGAGCTACAATAGACTAAGAGGTAGGGAGAGGAGTTTCCTGTATGCTCCTAACTCTTACAGACAGAGGCTCTCTATCTTTCTTTAGTGGCAGACTAAAAGCTAGTGATGGTCAGCTCCCTTGCCTCCTTCAGTCCTTTAAAGACTCTGAGTATCTGTGACCTTGTCATGAAGTCTGATTGCATACCTGCAGTGATGTTTGTGTGCTACTCTCACCATGTCTGAAAGTCTTCTCAGAAAACTCATTTTTTTTAATGAAAAACTTGCTGGCATGGATGTGGGGAAAAAAGGGACTCTCATCCACTGTTGGTGGGAGTGCCGATTGGTCCAGCCCTTTTGGAAAAACAATATGGGCATTCCTTTGAAAACTAGATATTGAGCTCCCATTTGATCCAGCAATAGCACTCCTGGGAATATACCCCAGAGACCGAAAAACACATAGCAGAAACACTATCTGTACTTCTTTATTCATCGCTGCACTATTCACAATATCTAGAATATGGAAACAACCTAAGTGCCTGACAACAGAGGACTGGCTAAAGAAACTGGTACATCTACACAATGTAATACTATGCAGCTGTCAAAAAAGATGAAGTTGTGAAATTTACCTGCAAATGGATGGACATGGAGACTATCATGCTGAGTGAAATTAGTCAGAAGGAAAAAGACAGATATAGAATGACTGCATTCATTAATGGGATATAAATTTATACCAGTGTTTAACTGAGTGTGTGAAATGATAATTTCAAACTAGAACTCACCATTGAATATACACAAAGAGACTTACATGATAAACCCTAAATGCCTGCAGGGCTAGCCACAATGTGTAAAAAGGCGGGGAGAGAGATGCAGAGAGAGAGAGAGAGAGAGAGGAGAGAGACAGAGACAGAGACAGAGACAGAGAAGAAAAGAGAGGAAAAGGGGGTACCTGCTACTGAGGCAGCCTGGGGGTGGGCGGGAAGGGGTGTGGGTATAGTGGTGGTGGTGATGGGGCACTGGTGGAGGGATGGGTGCTGGAATACTGTATTACCAAGACCAATTATGAACACCTTTGTAATTGTATGTTTCACTGTGGTACAATAAGTATTAAAAAAAGTATCTACCATAGATGCCTGCTAGGGAGAGGGGAGGGAATTGGGGACACTGGAGGTGGGAAATGGGCACTGGTGGAGGGATTGGTGCTGGAACACTGTATGACTGAAACCCAAATATGAACATCTTATGAACATCTTTGTAATTGTATATCTCATGGTGGTGTAATAAAATATAAAAAAGGAAAATAAAAAACTTATGTATGTAAGCTTTAATTTTCATTTTATGGTATTATATATCCTGATACACTCAATTCTTTCCCTAATAGGATGTAATGCCAGTGTAGTCTCATGTTTCAACAAACTCCCATTCTTTACATTTTGTATTAAACTACCGACAAGGACTATGATTTCTTGCTGTTCTTATTATTAATATAATTATTAACAGTATTGTTATTATTCTGGTTTTTGAGTCACTCACATGTGGTGATGCTCAGAGTGTTGCTAAGGGAACCATGTGGTACCAGGATCAAACTTGGGACTAAAGGGTCAGAGAAATAGCACAGCAAGTAGTCTGCTTGCCTTACATGCCACTGACCCTGGTTTGATCCCTGGCATCCCATTTGGTCCACCTCTGAAATATCTCCTAATGTAGAGCCATGAATACACCCTGATCATCACGAGATATGGCCCAACACTACCCCTCCCCAGAAAAAAACAAAACATGATATTCCAGTACACAAAGTATGTTCTTCAGTTCTTTTTATCTCTCCAGTACTTATCTCATTTTTTTATCTAGAGTAATATCAGGCTTATAATGTCCTGTTTCTGTGTACCCACAACACAGAAGAATCTATTATAACCATAATGTAGAGAGTGTGTACATTACTAAATGAAAATCAAGGTTCTTTCTAGAAAAAAAAGATGAATGTTTTTAAACAGAAAAAAGAGCAAATATTTACTATCATCCAATTACCTCAAAAGTAATCTTCACTTTATTTATATTACATCAAAACAAACTCTAGATATGTAAAACTGTGTTAAAAGAATAACTATGAAATGACCACTAGAAGATTATCTCAGTGACTCTTTAAAAAAATATATAGGATATTCCCCAGTGGTGCTAGGGTGGCTGGAAACCACTCTCAATGATATTTTAGGAGGCAATGCAGGTCAGATTATTCAGTACTCCACTAGCAATGAGGAGCCGTTAGGCTCCTGTGTTGATAAGAGCACTAGGGCTAAATCTAGAGGTGGGTTAGGTTCTATTACTCACATTTGAAGAGGATATTTGTTTTGTTATTATTGGGATTTATGTGTTCTTTATATTGCTTGGATATTAGCTTCATGTCAGATATATCAAAATATTTTCTCCCATTTATAGGATGTCTTCATTTTGCTGATAGATTTTTCCCAGTGTGTTAAGATTTTGGTTTGATGTAGCCACAGTTGTTGATTCTCTAAGCTAATTTGTATTGTGTTTCTTTCTTTGTTTAAAAAGTGAATGAGTAATGTCAAAATGTAGCAACTGAAAGAATATAGAATTTAGAATTAAGCAAAGTAGATTTTAATGTATTTGTGAGTCAGTTCCCACATATAGAGATAGCACCTTTTTTCGGGCCTGTCAAGAAGACTAAAAGAGATATATATCTTCTGTGTTACAGGCACTTTGAATGAGCCTGTTCCTTTTTGAATTTCCCCTGAGAGCTATATTCAATCACATCATTGAATTCTAACATGCTATTTTCCTTTTCTATTGCTTGCTAAAAACTCTCTACTTATAACTATACGTGATTCGAGGTTATGTGGTCATAAGCTAAAAACAGAGGGGCATTTTATGCAATTGGAAATGGATGGATCCAATCGAGTTTTATATGAGAATCAATTTTGATAAAAAAATATGTATTTTATCTTTAAGTCATACAGATCCAAAATGATGACAGTGAGTTGATATTGCTCTTTACACAGTCTACTTCATTTTGGTTTAAGTCATCAATGCTCTGGGAATTTAATCATGTGCAGGGTTTGCCTTCTCAAATCTAACCATGTGTAAAACATCCTTCATTGACACTAAGGATTTATTCACCATTTATGATCATACTGGATTTATGCTAAGTCACTTCATAATCAAAATATAATTAGCTAATAATTTGCAGGATTTCTTGGGCTAAAAATCAATACAATAAAAATTCAGTTTGCATGTCTATTGTCATCTAAATCCCCAAATTAATAAAGGTGACCAGATTATTAACTCATATGAATTTTCAAGGAAATATTCCTGGCATAGAAGATTAGAAATAGGTCTAAGCTAAATTTCTAATTCAGAAAAAGCAACCTACAGCTTAGTTTCCATTAATTTTTCCTTTTAACTAAGCTCTTAAGCTGAATAAATTAAAATCTCCAAGGTATTTAAACAGTTCAGACAATAAATATTAGTATGCCGTGCTTAATTATAAAATATAGTTGTAAAATCATTGCCAAGTTACCATTACCCCTACTATTTGTAGTTATAACTGGAAATCTCTATCAAAGTCTTCAATGCCCTGCTTATCCATTAACTTTAGCTCTTTATCTTTAATTATTCATCTCTCCCTTGAGTCTGTCTCCGTTTCCCCACATTTCATCTTGGTTCTAGCAGTGCATCATAATCATAAAGCCATATTCCCAATATGTCGGGCAAGATTTCACTTTCATTCTCTAATAAGCTTAACTCAAATAATCTCTTGTCCCTCTTATATTTTCTTTCACTCTTGTTGAAAGCTTATCAGTGTTTCAATTGTTTTAAAACTAGGAAAAGCAAGACAATACATGTTTAAAAAGTAGGCAACAACTGATACTAGCTATATTTCTAAGATCAGTACAAATTTTCAGTTGCTGCTATTTGATTAACGAGCAATTTATTTGCAATAATAATGTGCTTATTTTCAGCAAATACTAAAATAATTCACCCCACCCCATCCCTACTGGAATGTCCACACAATCAGCGGCAATTGGAATCAAACTTTGTAGAATTAACAAAAAAAAATTGCAAAATCTCTAATCAAGCCCCTTCTTTTTGTTTATTTGGGATAAGGGGGGTGTCGGGAAGTCGCTGGGGTCCCCCGAAAGTGTCAGGACAGAAGTTCTCTTCTACCTCCGAAGACACCGTGGGAACAGATGAAAACTCACGAGTCGGTGCAGTTCCAAAAAAGGCTTTTAATAGTACAAAAGCTCTTCCACAGCAATCCAATATAATGAACAAACTCTAGCTCTGGTCCAAACTTAGACCATACAAAAGAGCCTAAGTCTCCCACTAAAGAGAGAGGATCTCACCCGAGATGAGTCCTACCTGGAAGAAGGAGCAAAAGGCCAAAGAGCAAAAAGCCAAAATCCAAAAGCCAATAGCCAAAAGCAAAAGGCCGAGGAGCCAAAAGCCACAGGAGCCAAAAGCTGAAAACTGAGGAGCCAAAAGTCAAAAGTGAAAAGGCCGAAGGGACCTCAAGTCAGTCCCTTTATATACACCAAAGTAATCCAGGGAGGGTTGTGTCAACAAAGAAACCTAAACAAATGTAGAAGGGCAGTGCCACACCCTATTGCAGGTATGAACAAAGATTACACCAAGGACTAATCCCAAGATTATCTCTTATGTAAAACACTGGAGAGAGAGAGAGAAGAGAGAGAGAGGGCTGATATAAAGTAATACATCTTAATTTCATGAGCTTCATGTAATCTAGATGGTACCCACAAGGTCCTTCTTATTATTATCTGCACCAGGGTGATTCTAAGTATCTTGTTCTCATGTACTGAAATGATCACACTTGCCTGCTTAGAGCAAACTAGTATGATCCTTCCTATATTCTTCCTATAGTCTCAACGTAGCCAGGGTGGTAGTCTCCTGGTAAATTCTAACTGTCCCACGCTGGGTGCAATGGGTATAAAGAGGAGCTGTGCCCAATCTAGAGAACATAGAAGTCTTAGTAGATGTATAAGTCAGAAGTTATTCAATCAAGATGACTTCTGTAACTGCCACACCCTCTAGCAGTGTTTACATAGAAGAAAGTTCTCATTAGAATGAACTTTGGCTTAAATAATTAAGCTGAGAGTGGGCAAAACAACAAAGCTCCCAGATTAGCTAGATCTGTCATCCAACAGGGAGGTGACACCCAGTGATTGATGCTCAGGGGTTACTCCTGGCTCTGCACTCAGGAATTACTCCTGGAGGTGCTTGGGGGACCATAAAGAATGCTGAGAATAGAGCCCAGGTTGGCTGCATGCAAGCACCCTACCTGCTCTGTTCCCAAACCCCTTTTTTTGGCTCACACTGTTTGATTTTATAACTCAATCTAAGAGGTAAAAGTGACAGTTATGGAATAAAAGATGTAAAGTAGAATTATCTGGAAATATATGCAATTAAGCTTTTACTTAGATTCAGTTTTAGTATTATCTGGATATAGGATAAAGAAGATGCTGCTCTGTCTCACATATATTGATTTAAAGAAAGCCTTTGATTCTGTTGAGAACAAAGTGTTCATTGAAGGCCTAGCCAAACAGGGGCGTTCAAACCAATACATCAAGATCCTTCGTGAGCTGTATTACAGATTCACCACCAGCATCTCACCATTCTACAAGTAAGTGATCATTGATGTCAAAAAAGAGGTTCGGCAGGGTGATGCCATTTCACCAAAACTCTTCAGCACCACCTTTGGAACATCATGTGACAATTAGAATGGGAAGGAATGGGAGTGAAGATAGATGGTCGGCAACTACACCACCTTTGCTTCACTGATGAAATCATTCTAAAAACACCAAATATTAGCCAAGAGGTACAAAGAATTTGTACCTCTTGGCTGACTTTGACCGAGACTGTGGAAAGATAGGTCTACAGCTGAATCTCAACAAAACAATGTTCATGAAAAATGAACTAGTTCCAGCAGCCCCATTCAATTTCAATGGAACAAACATCTCTGAATGCAGCAGTTATGTGTACCTATGTCGAGAAGTCAACATGAATGACCTAAAACCTGAGCTGCACAGGAGGAAGAGAGCAGCATGGAATGCCTTCAAAAGCATCGAAGAAATAGCTGAAAGGACAAAGAACCTCCAGATCCGGGCACATCTCTTCAACTCCACCATTCTCCCTGCATTAATATACGCCTCAGAGACCTGGGTCCTACGAAAGCAGGATGAGAATGCTATTCAGGTCTCCCAAAGAGGAATCGAAAGAGCTATGCTTGGACTATCACACCTCACTCAAGAGAAAGAAGGAATCCAGAGTTCTGACCTCTGTCAACAATCCAGAGTCAGGGACGCTTTCTCAGTTCCAAGGCATCGAAAATCAGATGGGCTGGACATGAAATGCGATTTGGAGACGACCGCTGGACTAGAGCTGTTACCAACTGGATCCCACAGGACGTCAAAAGATCATGTGGCCGCCCACCTACAAGATGGTCAGACTTCTTCATCAAGACCCTGAAAGAACGGTTTGAGGCTCTTCATATTCCTGAAGCAAGCAGTTGCCATTGGGCTACACTGCCACGTGATATGGTCAAAAGGGACATGTTACTGGCGCCCGCTTGAGCAAATCAATGAATAAAGGGATGTCAATTGATCAAGTGATAGGATAAAGAAGAAAGAGAATAAAGTGAGATGGGTCTCTAGGTTATCTACTCAAGATCTGAAGGTTAGAGAGAACATGATTCTAGACTGAGTATCTTTGAATAAATGGAGACTTATTGTTTTCTATTTAGATAACCAAAGAGAAACAAGCTCCCACAGCAAGATAATAGTTATTTGTGTTATCTGCTGAATAGTAAAAGTCTAGTTCTTATTCTTGTAAATGCTCCTTTGTATCCCAGAGTTTAGATACCTGGAAATTATATTTTCTAATCTCTCTTGCTAAGCAAGTTTCATAGTAGTACTACAGTGAAAAGACTTGCACAAGATTGATTAATGGAAAGTGCTGGGACAATTATTACTTGCAAACGAATAGAAATGATCCCCTACTTCATACTATACACAAAATGAACTTAAAATAGATCTAAATTTTATTAATTTAAAACAAAAATTCTAAGAATATGGAAAATCTTCATAATCTTAGGTTTCACACATGATCCTAGAAACAACACCAAGCATACATGTAACTGCAAGAAAAAAAATGAACTACATAAAAATTTGAAATCTTGGGGCCGAATAAGAGCCCAGCAGTAGGCTGTTTGCCTTGCATGTGGCCGGCCCGTGGCGGCCCGGGTTCGATCCCCAGAATCCCATATGGTCCCCTGAGCACCGCCAGGAGTAATTCCTGAGTGCAGAGCCAGGAGAAACCCCTGAGCATTGCCGGGTGTGACCCAAAAAAAGCAATAAACAAACAAAGAAATAAATGAATGAATGAATAAAGCTAAGGTAAACAGCAGCCTGGAGGGACGGTCAATTTTTTAGAAGCTTGCTACAAGAGTGTCCGGGGGCAAAGAGCAGTTAGGTAGAGAAGGAACCAGTATGAAAATAGTAGCTGGGAATGATCATTTTAGACAGGAACTGAATGTTGAAGGTAGGTAAAGGGATATATCTAATAACCTTTAAGTATCTCTGTTGCAAACCATAGGCCCAAAGGGGATGGGAAGAGAGAGAGAGAGAGAGAGAGAGAGAGAGAGAGAGAGAGAGAGAGAGAGAGAGAGAGAGGGAGGTGCCTGCCACAGAGTCAGGCAGGGGTGGAGGGAAATTAGGAACATTGATGGTGGGAAATGTACATTGGTGAAGGGATGGGTGATGGAACATTGAATGAATAAAATACAATCATGAAGGACTTTATAAATGTGTATCTCATTTTGATTAAAAAGAAAAAATAAAATAAAATTCAAATGGCCAAATATAAAGAAAATGCATTCTTATTAGATATTAGAAAAAATGTAACTCAGGGTCAGAGTTAAGTACAGTGGTTAAGACACTAACTAATCTAATTTGATCCCAACATTCCAGAGGGTTCCCCAGACTGATCTCTGAGTGTGCAGTGCCAGAAGTAAGCCCTGAGCACCACTTGGTGTGCCCTCCCCACCTCCAAAAGAAAAAGAAAGAAAAGTACAAATCAAAAACACAATGGAATACTACTTCTTACCTGCTAGGAAAGCAATAATGAAAAGACAGACAACAGAGTGGGGTGTGGCTTAAAAATAGATTTCATGCCTCCCTGGTGAGGTCTGGAGTTCAATTTCCAGCACTTTCAGAAGAAAAAAATCTTGTTTAGAACCAGAAAGATAGCACAAAGAACTAGCTTAAATGCATGTAGGAGGACCAGATTTGATTTCCAGACTTGCATCTATACCCACACTATCAGCAGCAATTATATGTGGCATGTTACCACATGTTCCCTTGACACCATTTGATGAGGTTAAAACCAAACAACTGATAAATATAAGAGATGTATAAAAACTTAATGATAAGTATTTATGAGGATGTAGAGAAATTAGAATGCTTATATACTGCTAGATGGTATAAAAATGAAGGTATTTTAGAAATTAGTTGACTGTTTCTTTAAAAGGTTAGACTTGTCATGTGGCTAAGTAAATACCCAACATGTATGTCCACACACAAACCTTAGACATAGATGTACAATGCAGGATAATTAATAAAAAAAACCCTTTAATTTATTCATTCTTACCAAATGGTATATTCATACAATATAATATTATTCTGTAATATTGGTACCTTAATAAGGATAATTAATTCCTGAGTGCAGAGCCAAGAGAAACCCCTGAGCATTGCCAGGTGTGACCCAAAAAGCAAAAAAAAAATGTTTTAAAGTCTAAAAGCACCCAACAGAAGAGTCTATTAAAGCCCGGCTCGCATGGCATAAGCGGCCATGCCGTTCATCAATAAATGCTGGATTTAGAGGTGACTACAAGAGTATGCCACCCGCAAGGCAGAGCCTGGCAAGCCTTCTGTGTCGTATTTGATATGCCAGATACCAGTAACACTTATAGACCTCATTCCCATTACCTGATGCAATGATTTGAGGCTCTTTATGTTCCTGGAGCAAGCAGATGTCCTTGGGCTCTACTAGCATGAGACAGGACATATGGAGATGCTACTGGTGCCCGCTCGAGCAAATCGATGATGAACGGAAAGACAGTGATACAGTGAATAGGGCCAGAGAGAATGAAGAGGATAGGGTACTTCCCTTGTATGTGGTCTACTAAAGTTTGACCCCTAGCACCCCATATGTTTCTCCAAACCCTCCAGGGGTATCCCCTGAGAGCAGAGTCAAGGGTAAGTCCTGAGTACTTCTGGGCAGGATCCCCCAAAACAAAATAAGAATAATATTCAGCAATACAAGTGAATATATGCTACAATATAAATGAACTTTGAAAATACATTTGTGTTAAGCAAAATCTTCTAATCACAAGGACCCATGTACTATAAGAAGCAAAGGAACAGAGAACCTAGTATTTACTTGCATTTTTTAAGTTCTGAACCAACGCACTCTATGCTCAACTTACCTTTTATTAACAAGAACTAAAAGCAATTGGAGATAATGTTTCCATTACTTGTAGTTGGCAACACTTTCACATATGCCTGAACTATTTGCAGTGATGGGAAACCTTTAGAAAGTTATCACGAAGTAGCTTACTGGTTTCCCAAAATCTTCAGAATGACATGAGATCTCATCCAAACTTTGCCTCTAAAACTTCAGAAAGTCACCTGAAAGAAAATTGGTGTACTTATAGGGAACTTTCAGCCATTAAGGGACACAGAAGGATCACACAAAATCATAGATAATGTGGTGTAAGGATAACCAGAAACCAGATCCGAAATCACAGAAAATGCCACACAGAACAGACCTTCCGTTTTGTATTATTGCATGATAATATTGATTACTATCTCCACCCTAAACTTACCAATCTTTTTTTTCAATGATTGGGTCTCAGCCATATGATGTTCCAAGACCCACCCCTTCTCCAGTGCACATTTCCCACCACCAATGACCCGAGTTTCCCTCCCATGACCCCTATCTGCCTCTATGGTAGGCACGTTTCTTCCCCCACCTCTCTCTCTCTCTCTCTCTCTCTCTCTCTCTCTCTCGCTCTCTCGCTCTCTCTGTCCTCCCCCTTTGGGACAGTATGGTTTGCAATACAGGTACTGAAAGGTTGTAGTGATCATCTGTTTACCTACTTTCAACACTGGGTTGTTGTCCAGACGGATCATTTCTAACTATTATTGTCATACTGGTCCCTTCTCTATACAAACTGCCCTCCACCCCCCAGACAATCTTGTGGCTAGCTTCCAAACATTCACCAGTCCTTCTGGCCCCTGTTTGCCTTGGATATTCATCCCATACTATTTATTTTTATACCCCACAAATGAATGCAGTCATTCTATATCTGTCCCTCTTCTGCTGGTCCATTTTGTTCGACATAATGCAGAGTTTGCCACCAATCTTACCATCATGGAAGATCACAATCAGTCTTGTTAAGTCTTCTGTTTCTTAATCTCATTGGGACTTACTTTTTTAAATTTTTTTTTATTATACCACTATGAGATATACAGTTACAAAAGTGTTCATATTTGGATTTCAGTCATACAGTGTTCCAGCACCCATTCCTCCACCAGTGCCCATTTCTCACCACCAATGTTATCGGAACTTATTTAAATTGCAAGTTTATACCAATTCTTAAATTATTTAAATTGCAATGGTCTCTTTGATACAGTCCTGATCAGAAGGCTTACTATTGAATGGTGGTCCTTCAACTACTCTGACCCCCATTATCTTTCTTTTTTTAAAAAATATTTTATTATACCACTGTGTGATATACAATTAAAAAGATGTTCATGATTGTGTTTCAGTCATACATTTTTCCAGCACCTGTTCCTCCACCAGTGCCCCATTCCCATCACCAATATCCCCAAGTTCCCTCACCTTTCATCCAGCCTGCCTCTATCACTTGATCACTTAATCACTTGACATCCTGTTATTCATTGATTTGATCGAGCGGGCCCCAGTAATATTTCCATTTGACCCTATCATGTGCCAGTGTAGCCCAATGGCATCTGGTTGTTTCAGGAATGCGAAGAGCCTCAAACTGTTTTTTCAGGGTCTTGACAAGGAAGTCTGACCATCTTGTAGGTGGGCGTGCATGTGATCTTTTGATATCCTGTGGGATCCAGTCGGTAACAGCTCTGGTCCAGCAGTCTTCTCCAATTTGCATTACATGTCCAGCTCATCTGATTTTCGTTGCTTTGGCAAACGAGACAGCGTCACTGATTTTGGAACAGATGGAGGTCAGAACTCCAGATTCCTTCTCTCACTTGAGCGAGTCATGATATTCCAACCCTGGCTCTTTCGATTCCTCTTTGGGAGACCCGAATAGCATTCTCATCCTGCTTTTGTAGGGCCCAGGTCTCTGAGCGTATGTTAATGCAGGGAGAATGGTGGAGTTGAAGAGATGTGCCCAGAGATGGAGCTTCTTTGTTTTTTTTTTTTTTTAGCTATTTCTTTGATGTTTTTGAAGGCAGTCCATGCCGCTCTTTTCCTCCTGCGTAGCTCAGGTGCTCAGGTTTTAGGTCATTCATCATGTTGACTTCTCAACCTAGGTACACATAGCTGCTGCATTCAGAGATGTTTGTTCCATTGAGAGTGAATGGGGCCTCTGGAATTAGTTCATTTTTCATAAACATAGTTTTGTTGAGATTCAGCTGTAGAACTATCTTTCCACATTCTCAGTCAAAATCAGCCAGCATTTGTGCCGCTTGGCTGATGTTTGGTGATATTAGAACGATGTCATCAGCGAAGCGGAGGTGGTGTAGTTGCCGGCCATCTATCTTCACTCCCATTCCTTCCCATTCTATTTTTCGCATGATGTTCTCGAGGGTGGCGCTGAAGAGTTTTGGTGAAATGGTATCACCCTGCTGAAACCCTCTTTTGACATCTACCATCACTTCTTTGTAGAATGGTGAGATCCTGGTGGTGAAACCGTAATATAGCTCACGAAGGATCTTTATGTATTGGCTTTGAACACCCCTGTTTGGCTAGGGGCTTCGATGACCGCTTCAGTCTCCAAGAATCAAAGGCTTTCTTTAAATCAATGAACATGAGACAGAGCGGCATCTTGAACTCTATAAACTTCAATAAGCTTGGTTACCATGTGGATATGGTGGATTGTGCTGAATCCTTTTCGGAAGCCAACTTGCTCTCATGGTTGTCCTTCATCTAATGTTCTGCCAATCCTGTTCATAGCCACGTCCACCTACCCACATACCAAATTCCACAGGATGGATATGTCATTCCCAATGTTCTCCCTTCTGAAATTCGACATGCCATTTCATAGGCAAAGAAAAGAACAGCACCAGGCCCAGACAAGATCAGACCCGAACACCTGAAGAATCTGCCTGCAGTACTCATTAATACACTAGCTCGGCTCTTCACACAATACCTATCTGAATGTAAGATACCCTCCCAATGGAAAACCAGCAGTATAGTTCTACTGTTCAAGAAGGGAGACATTCACGACATTGGCAACTATTGCCCCATCTGCCTGTTGTCCGTTGTCGGGGATGCCACTGGGGTCCCCAACAGTGCCGGGAAGCGAGTTCCCTTCTACGTCCAAAGCCAGCAGGGAATAGATGAAGACTCAAGAATCCGATGCAGTTTTAAAAGGCTTTACTTATTACGGGTTCAGGCATACAAATCAACAATAGGAAAAACCCTGTGCTTAGGATTCCTGGATAGAACCCCAGCCACGTGTAGGCCAAAGTGGCGGCCACCACGTGTTAAGGCCCTGTAAAGAGGAGACAAAGACAAGACTCCCAAGAAGGGTGCGAGCTCACAAAGAGAGAGCCCAAAAAGAGAGCGTGAGAGAGGAAGCAGGCTAGTTTTATACCCCTGCAACTCAGACCTCCCTCCCACTATTATGGGAAGTAGGAGGGAGGGTCAAATGCCCTCAGGTAATTTCTCCCAGCACCTCACCTAGGCCCTTTTATATGCTAATGTCTTGAGCCAAGATGGGGGTTTCTGAGATGGCATGTCTCTGTATCAAAGACTAATACTAATGCCAGCTAAATATTTCTCCAAGCCTTCACAAATCTCATCTACTT
Source organism: Cryptotis parvus (assembly GCA_021461705.1). NCBI lineage: Eukaryota > Metazoa > Chordata > Mammalia > Eulipotyphla > Soricidae > Cryptotis > Cryptotis parvus. Next base: position 23,450 of record JAJIBD010004804.1, on the reverse strand, counting down.
CACGGTAGTTTTGTATTTTAGTTGCCTTTGAGTTACCAGGGGAGCCGTGCTTGCTTGCTTGGAGGCAAACAGCATTTCTCTCTGGTCTAATTACTTAGAGATCCAACATGGCCAGGCAAATATGCTGGTAAGATCTAGCTAGTCCCATGATGATTGTGGTAGCATGAGACAATATTTATACCAGCTAGTACAGAATACATGGTCAGATAAACTGCCACATTTAGACTACCCCCTTATCTACGAACTGATTTGCAGGGAGGCAATCCAGAGCAGATGCAGAGGCTCTTAGAGGAGTCCTGCAACAGTCCGTCATCTACAAACTGTTCACTCGAGTCTGCCTCTATAGCAGGCACTATTTTTTTTTATTTCTCTCTCTTTTCTCTCTTTCTCTCTTACACATTGTAGCTTGCCCTACAGACATTTAGGGATTAACATGTAAATACCTTTGTGTATATTCAATGTTCAGTTCTAGTGTGGTGCTAATATTTCCCACAATTAGTAGAGCACTAGTATATATTTATATACCACTAATAAATGCTGTCATTCTGTATCTGTCTTTTACCTTCTGACTAATTTCACTCAGCATGATACTCTCCATGTCCATCCATTTGCATGTAAATTTTGTGACTTCGTCTTTTCTGACAGCTGCATATTATTCCATTGTGTAGATGTACCACAGTTTCTTTAGACAGTCTTCTGTTCTTGGGCATTCGGGTTGTTTCCAGATATTGGCTATTGCGAATAATGCTGCGATGAACATCGAAGTGCAGAGAGTATTTCTTCTGTGTGTTTTTGTGTCTCCAGGGCATATTCCTAGCAGTGGTATTGCTGTGTCAAATGGGAGCTCAATATCTAGTTTTTGAAGGAATGTCCATATGCTTTTCAAAAGGGCTGAACCAGTCGCACTCTCACTCTTTATCTTTCTATTAAGAGAGGGAAGAAGAGAGAGAGAGAGAGAGAGAGAGAGAGAGAGAGAAGAGCTGGTAAGGTGCTTGCCTTGCACACAGCTCATTTAGGTTTGATCCCCAATACTGAACATGCCCATCACCAGCACCCCCAGCACCCCTAGCACCATCAGGAGTGATCCCTGAGATTAGAGTCAGGAATCAGGCTTCAGTACTGCCAAGTGTGACCCAAAACCCTAAATAATAAAAAGAAAAGGATATATAAGTAGATAATGAAAACTCCACAAAAATGGTCATAAATTGACAAAGATAGTGGGGGTGGTGGGGTGTGGGTGTGTGGCAGAAAGATGGGTGTTGGAACAATTTGTGACTGAAACCCAAACATGACCAGCCTTCTTAACTGTATCACACAGTGATTCAATAAGATAAATATATTTTGAATTTAAAAAAATTAATGTCAGAAACCCTATACCTATATATGTATATTTCAAAGTCATATTGTTCCAAATCTGAAAAAGAAAAATTTTAATAATTACTGGTACATAATAGTCAGCTGAACATTTTTCTTGGAACCTGAAAAAAATTACAATTCTTTTCTCTGATTAATCTTATACATTTAAGTGGCTCAGTGCTGGAAAAAACAACTTATCATAATATAATTTCTTATTTTTTAACTTTCTTCTTGTGTCACAACTCCTTAAAAAACAATCTCATTTCCTCTATGACATCTTTCCCAAAGGAGAAACAATTGATGCTAACACAATTGCCAAATGCTAACACAATTGGTCTCTATTCTGAGATTAAGAAAGTGATTCCATTTTCATTCCAAAGAAGATGATTTTCTTTACAAAGCAATAATACTGAGCACAATTAAAAACAAAGTTAAATTTAAGATCAATGGGCCTCTATGCTATTTCTATTATTATCCTTCTATTAAAAAATTTTAAGTCCGTAGACCTGCAGAAAATACTTTAACTTTGGAGCCAGAGTGATAGTACTATTGGTAGGATGTTTGCTTTGCACAATTCCTGTCCGGGTTCAAGCCCCAGTACCACATGTGGTCTCTCAAGCCCAGAATCAAGAGTAAGTCCTGAGCACAGTCAGTGTGCCCCAAAAAGGAAAACAAATAAAAGTTTTCAACTTTGCATTACACTATTATGTTAAAGATATTTTAGTTAAGAAATTGATAAAATATGTTACTGAAGTAATAGAAATATTTTAATTTCAAAATAAATTTGAATTAATGAAAGTCTTTTTTTTTCCTTGTATTTACAAAATTAAAAAATTAATTCATTGCAGAAACATTGCACTATAACACAAATTTTGTATGTGGCTTATAAATTACATGGGGATACACGGGGCAGAGCTGCTACCAGCTCTCCTTGTGCTCATCTGATCAGGTGGCATCGGGAGGGAAGGCAGGCTCTAGCCACCTTCCCAATAGAGCCTCGCAAGAAGCCAGAGGAACCCTCACACCATGAAGGCTGCCATTTTCAACATCCAGACTCCACAGCTCACCAGAGCACCATCCAAGAGAAAAACCAATCTTAAGCCCTGCTCATCAGAGTCCCACCCTACAGCAAAGACTATTTGGAGCCCAAGTATGCCTGATCCCGACACTCAGACACACAGGGCAGAGCTGCTACTGGCTCTCCCCTGTGCTCAGCTGATTATGAGGCGCCTGGGAGGGAAGGCGGGTTCTAGCCCTGATCTGCCATCCCAATAGAGCCTCACAAGAAGCCAGAGGAATTTACAAAATTCAAAAATTTTTGTATATTTTTTACAAATACACCATGAGGGGCCACCATTTTCAACATCTGTACTCCACAGCTCGTCAGAGCTCCACCCAAGAAAAAAAAAGCCCATCTCTCCCCATTGCGGTTCTTCAGTAAATGCATGAGATGAGAGCCTACTACTGAGAGTATACCACCCACATGGCAGAGCCTGGCAAGCTACCTGTGTCGTATTTGATATGACAAAAACCTCATTCCCATGACCTGAATGAATGGTTTGAGGCTTTTCGTGTTCCTGGAGTGAGCAGATGCCCTTGGGCTACACTAGCATGTGACAGAATGTATGGAGATGTTACTGGTGCCCGCTCAAGCAAATCGATGAACAATGGGAAGACAAGTGACAAGTAACAAGTGACATACTACAAACTCCTAAAGTCCAGTATTAAGTTTCTTAAGGTATAAAAAATTGAGCCCTCTTCTCAAACTTACCTTCCTTCAATCCTCCTTCCCTTTGTAGAATCAGTAATTTAGATGTCAAAAACGTATTTTTAACTTTGGAAGATTTTAAATATAGTTTCAGTTTTCCTACTCATCTGTTTAAAATTTCTTCTTCCAAAGTAGAGAGAGATAGTACAGCAGATAGAGCACTTGCCTTGTATGTAGTCAACCTGGATTTGATCTCTGGCACCTGAGCCCTGCTAGGAGAGATCCCCAAGCACAGAGCTGGGTGTAAGCCCTGAACTATGTTCGGTGTGGTCCAAAAACAAAATCAAAAAAATTAAAATTAAATAGATAAACAAATTTTTATTTCCTGGTGCTTTAAATTTTGTGCTTCGTAAACTTGTCTATTTCCTCTAGATTATTCTATTTGTTGTGCATAGCTGTAACTCTTTGTTTCTGAAGTGCCTATTGTAACTTTCTTGTCATTTCTGATTTTAATTATGTGTGCTTTTTTCTCTCTTCTTAGGGAATCTACATAAGAATCTATTTTATTCATTTTGAAGAATGAGATCTTTCATGAATCTTTATTGTCATTTTTTATTTCTATTTCTGCTATAATTTTTATTATCTCTCTCCTTCTACTGACTTTTTTTCACTTTTTTTCTTTTTCAAGTTTGTTAAAGTGTAAGCATAGGCTTCTCATGTGTAATTCTTGTTTCCTTAGGCAAAACCACAAACCTCCCTCTTAGTACTACTATTGCTTTTGCTGCAGTCCATTATCTATGATAATTTATGCATTTATTTTATATGTTTCCAAATATTTTAATTTTACTTTTGAAATTTCATTTTTAAAATTTTCATATCATTGTGGTCCACTCAAATGCTTAATGTAATTTCAGTCTTCATAAATTTCATGAGACTCATGTTGAGTATATCCTTGATAATGTTATATGCAAGGATGTGTATTTTGTTGTTTGGGGCTGAAATGCTCTATAAATAATTGAGTTTGACTCATCTAATTTTTCATCTAAGACATTATTTCCTGATGGTTTTTCTTCTGGATTCTCTTCTGATCTATAAGGATATTTAAGTCTGCTATTACTGTATTGCTGTCAATGACTCCTTTAGGTCTGTTAATATTTGCTTTCTATATTTGGTGGCTCCTGTGTTGAGCACATATCCATTAATATGTATTATGTCTCCTTTGTACTGATCCCTTTATCATTATATAATATTCACCTTGTCCCTTATTATCTTTTTTTTTTTGGGCTAGAAGTCCATTTTATCTTGCATAACTAAAACACTTTTGGCCTTTTGGTTTTCCATTGGTTTTGAGTACCATTTTCCATTCCTTCACTTTAGGTTTGTTTGTCTTTAAAAGCTAAGTGAGTCTCCTCAAAACAGTATTGTCTTTTAACCTATCTTATGCCTTTTGATAGGTAAGCTTATTTATATTAAGAATGAAATATAAGAATGTTATCTTAACATTAGATATTTGTAATAACAAAATACATTGTCAGGGTGAAGAGAAGAAAGTAAAATGTGGAGGTGGGAGAGAGTTCAAAAGTTGGGGCTCTTGCTTTGCATGAGGGAACCAAAAGTATGTTCCCGCATGACATGTTCCCCTGAGCACCACAGGGAGTGGCCTCCAAGGAGCAACAACTAGCTGGAATCAACCACCAGCACCACAGAATGTGGCCCCAATACTAAAAAAGAAAAAAAGTGAAATGTGGAGGAAGGGTTCTTGTTCTGGTCAGCCACCTCATTAGGGCCTTGGAATCAGCCAGAGGAAATTTGCTCACCTTAAGTCGCAGCCATTTTTAACGTCCAGACTCCACAGCTCATCAGAGCTCCACCCAAGAGAAAAGCCAATTTCAAGCCTGCCTCACCAGATCCCCACACAACAGAGCGCCAGGTAGGTGGTTCTCAGAGGCAAAAGTCACCGGGCTTTCATGGAAATGGAGCTGGGGTCCCATTCCCTGCCTCTCTCTCGTTCTGGGGGCCTGGTGGACCTGCACACGAACTGCATCCATGCTGTCAGCCATCATGCAGACTCAGACACACGGGGGAGAGCTGCCATCTGGCTCTAACTGTGTCGTGCAGCCACTTGTGGTAGATTAAACTAGTGAAAACCAACCACATTCTAGAAACTCAGAAAGTAAATTTAAGAACAGAATTTGGCCAGATTCTCCCATAACCAACCATAGGAAAGAAAATGGATTCATCAATAACATTGCCATGTATGCACTTTAACTGTCAATATAATCAGTGCCACTGAAGGGGCAGGCATGGGGATTGGGGTAGGTGGGAAATGAGGGCCTTTGGTGGTTTGAACACACTGGTGGTGGGAGTGGTGTTAAAGTATGAATCTTTTTATTAATAGTATTATAAAAACCTTTTTACTTAGTAAATTAAAAAAGGGGAAGAGTGAAATGTGTACACATTTTCTGGTATCTTTTGCATGCAGAAAGAACAAGTTGAACTTTGAAAAATTTACAAAAATACATCTTAATTTTTTTTGTTTTTGTTTTGGGGCTGCACTGAGTGGTACCTAGGGCTTACTCTTGGCTCTGTGCTCAGAAAAGAACGGATAATGTCCAAAACTGAAAAATAAATTAAGTGGTAGGAAAAGTTCTTTCATTCAAAATATAGATAATGGACTGCCAAGAGAGCTGAATAGACTAAATTTATACTTTGCACTTAGGAGGCACAGTTTGATCCATCGTACCACATGGTTCCCTGAAGCACCTCCAGTAATAATTCCTGAGCCAGCAACAACTCCCAAGCACCACCAGATGTACAAATGGCAACAATAATGAATAAATAACTGAATACAAACACAAGTGAAAACTACTAAAAGGGATAGAAAATACTGGCTTTTGGGAGTGGGAAGCAGAAGGTATAATGATTGCTGTAAAAATGACCAGAACTCACATTTAAAGTGGATATGTATGGCACTGAAATTAAATTAAATAAATATTAAAATTTTAGATAGGAATAATTTTTTGCATTTTCTGAAATTATACTACTACTTTTATTAGAACTGCATTGAGTTTATAGATAATTTAAGAAGAACTGACATCTACATAATCCTGAGTATTTCTCTCTAGAAATATTATTAATATTTTATATTCTGTCTTAGTTTCTGATGTAAGTCTGTGAATTTTCTTTTATTTATATTATTTCTGCAACTATGATGTTATCATTTTCCATTATATATTATAACTGATGGTTTCTAGTATTAATATTGTCATAGAGTTAAAGCACTTTCACATTTATAGAAAAATCATTACTTCATTATGGTGTAGTAACTGAGTTCTCCAGTATTTCATTTCAAGATTATGTTAACCATATTAAAACATCTCATGTTTTCTCTCTGTAACAGCTTTAAAACCATATGCATTAACTGCTAAGAGCATTTGCCAAGAAAGTCTGCCTCCTGGTGCTTCTTCAACTACTGCAGCAATTATATTTTTATTCTGTCTGTTTGATCGCTGGTATGCAAGGTGTATATGAGTTTACTTTCATCATAAAAAGTTAAAACTATATGTAGGTATAAATATTAAAGTGTGAGACTCTTTTTCCCATCCCCCATCCTCAGAGTTAACCAGAGCTAAAGTTCAGTACAGTACTTTCAGCATTTTTTCTATTCCTTAACCATATCTACATACACATACTTTTTGTGCATATGTGTATAAAATAATAAGTGGAGGAATTATCCTGAAATGAAAATTTCCCCACATTATATATTTTAAATATATGCCCTTCATCCTTTATGATGGTTTTGTATTATTCAGTATTATTGTTTTTCCATAAACAATTCAGCAGCTTATTGGGGCTCAGCAGGGTCCCCAAGAGATATTAAGGTTTGAAAGGGTTTCCTGACACATTTGGGGCCGAAGACCATTTCCCCTTCACTCCCTAGACCAATAGACAAAGGAACAGAACCTCAGGCTCCCTGATAGGCTGAGGTTCCACACTTTATTCAAGTCAAGTCTGCTCTTTAAATACTCCCAAAAGGTAGGGAGATGCAAGAGGTAAATAGACCTTGATCCTGAAACAATGAGAAGGTATAAAAAAGCTCCTCCTTCCTAGGGCAATCTACCAGGGAACCTCCCTCCAAAGATAGTAACCTGGCCTGGGGCTATGGACCCACCCAGGACAGAGACAGAATCTTGGTGTGTTGTTTTCTCCTTTCCTTAGCTGGTGAACAATCATCTTAATATTTCTAGTCATTTTGTACAAACGCAGTAAGAGATACAGACATTGATAAAGGGAGGCTTTTCCTGGGACATCTCACTATATATTTCAGCCGACAGTCCACAGGCCAGGTTAGTTTGTTCCTAACACAAACAGGGTCCTAAATCAGTTGCTTATTTTTGGGTCAGGACAGTTGTTCCATGACTGTGGTCTTAGCTTATTATGCTGCTTATGACACTTAGTCTGTCCCATGTTGAGGCCAGGGTAGTTTACTCATGGCTTGCCCTGGGCCCATCCAAATCCCATGACGGGACCTTCCTTTAGGGGTAAGAGTAACTAGAATCAATCTAAGGTCAAAGGTTTAAGTTAGGAAATATGACAGATGCCCAGAAGTAAATATGTCATAGTTAATTAACACCTATATTACAAGTGCATAGCCTTAAACATCTTCCTGTGTCTGTACAAAAGGCCTTTGTTCTAGCATGAGAATATGTAAAGGGGATACAGGAAAGATAAAAAACATTACACTTACAATAAAAAACCCCAGGGCTGGCAAGTAGGAGTCAGAGGGCTGTGAACAAAGGGTAATATAATAGCAGCTTATCTAATGATGAATATTTTTCCCACTATACACATCACAAGTATTCCTGCTGTGATCATTCTCATAAATGATTCTATATGCACATGAAAATCTTAAAAATTTACTCCCAAACAAAAACTGCTGAGTCAACCTAAATTGGCAGCCTTTAGCTCTTTAGTGTACTGAAAAATTGTCCTTCAAGTAGGCTCTGTTACTTTACTCTTCTGTTAACAGGTTATGTGGTACCATTCGCCACATCCTTTACAACTCTGATAATTATCAAGATGTTATATTTTATGCTAATGTGATGAATAAAACAATTTAAAAATGATTACATTAGGATCATATAGTACAGGAAGTAAGGTGCATGGATTACATATAGCCCAACCCGTTTCAGTCCACAACACTATTGAGAAACATCAGATGTGACTCCAGTGTCCCCTGGAGCATTGCCACCTGGTGTCTATGTAATTCCTGGGTACCACATGACCAGGAACTAGCACTGAATCTTAGGCCTGGTTGACAAAATATCTCTGCGAAGAAAACCCAGACCTCCATGAAGCCCCTCCACAAAAAAAATACCTGTCACATTAATCTACAGTTCTCTGATTGCCAGAGTGTACAATCTTGTAGCTTCAGAACACATGTATTTCTTTTTTTTAAATATTTTAGGGGCCGGAGCAATAGCCCAGCGGGTAGGGCATTTGCCTTGCATGTGGCCGCCCGTGCTGGCCAGGTTCGATCCCCGGCGCATCCCATATGGTCACCCGAGCACCGCCAGGAGTAATTCCTGAGTGCAGAGCCAGGAGAAACCCCTGAGCATTGCTGGGTGTGACCCAAAAAAAACAAAAAAAGTAAATTTTATTATACCACTGTGAGATATACAATTACAAAGATGTTCATAAGATGTTCATATTTGGGTTTCGGTCGTACAAGAACACATGTATTTCTTTTCTACAAATTACTTTAATGTGCAGCACTTGTTCTTCTGTTAAAGTTTTCCCTGTTTATTGATAAATATATTAATACTTTATTAATATATTAATGGTCAATAATATATTACATATGAATTAATTATAATGCAATATATTCCTAGGCTGTGAGAAATCAATGATTCTATATATTTGCATATAGAAAGTTTATTTGTAGTCCCATGTAATATTTTCATATTAAATTCCTTAAATAGGGCATATGATATGCAGTTAATTACACTTCTTTCCAAATGGACACCTAATAATCTCAATATCTATCTTTCCAAATAGACAAGTAAACTTCACCCTAATTTAAGAAATAATTCATAATCTTTCTACTAATGTGTTAACCATATTTATTGCTAATATAAGTCACATTTTTACAGTTCTAATCAGCACCTAAACAACATTCTATATGTTTTATGTATATTTCACTACACAGATGGAGCTGCTACCGGCTCTCCCTGTTTCGAACAGCCGCGGTACATCAGTAAATGGCAGAGCCTGGCAAGCTACCCATGTAGTATTTGATATGGCAAAACCAGTAATAATATAATAGACCTCATTCCCATGACCTGAAGGAATGGTTTGAGGCTCTTCATGCTCCTGAAGGGAGCAGAGGCCCTTGGTTATACTAGCACATGAACAGGGACAAATGGAGATGTTACTGGTGCTCGCTTGAGTAAATCAATGAACAATGGAAAGACAAGTGATACAAGTGATCTCAATTAATATTCACAACAATAATAAGATATGGGTAGGTGGTTTAAAGGTGTATAGTTTAAATAACTGTCCCAAGCATGCACAGTTATTATGTGTCCTGGCTTGTAATTCTAGACTTGTTCTCATCTACAATGCTATAATTCTGTGTACATACTTCTGTTTCTAAATTCTACTCATCTTACTATCAATGTTTTGCATACAAGACACTAATCTTATACTTTTACAGCCATACTTTCAAATCCTGTCCCTCAAGGTGATGCAGGTGTGGCTGCGGTGCCCGGCTGTGTCAGCAGGTGGCAGACAGGAGACAGGCTTGTTTACACGCTTAGGGCTCTGTCCTGTGGGCCCTGGATGGTTGATGATCTGGCATAGAAAAAGACTGGATGCCCTGGGATGAACCCAGTGCCACGGCCAAGACTGGCAAGCTACCCATGGTGTATTCTATATGCCAAAAACAGTAACAATAATGAACCTCATTCCCAACAAATGGAGTTGTTACTGGCCCTTGCTTGAGTAAGTCGATGAACAACGGGAAGACAAGTGATACAAGTGATACTTTTCAAATATATTTTAATTTAAGATTATTGTTTTTCCTTTTTTGGATTTGGGGGCCACACTCAGCAGTGCTCTGGGGTAACCTAGCTCTGTGATGAAGTATTGCTCATCACAGATGCTCAGAGGATTATGTGATGCTGGTGATCAAACCAGCATGTAAAGCATGCAATCAACCTACTGATCTAACTCTCCAGCCCCTATTTCGTTTTACTTTTTTTTTCTTTTTTGGTTGACACCTGGCAATGCTCAGGGATTACTCCTGACTCTGCACTCAGGAATTACTCCTAGCAGTGCTTGGGGTACCATATGGGATGCCGGGGATCAGATCCCGGTCAGCCACATGCAAGGCAAAAACCCTACCTGCTGCGTTGTCACTATAGCCCCGTCCCCCACTATTTCAGAAAGTAAAAATTCCCTTGTATTTTTTCTCAGAATTTCCCAGTCATTTCTTTGCTAGTTTCTTTACCATTTGACTTATGGTGCTTGAAGGACCATGCTGAGTGGGGGTTCAAACTCAGTCTCACATATGCAAGTCATGTTCTTCACACCACTGAGTTATTTCTCATTCCATAGATACTATTTATGCCAATTTTATGTTAAATACAATATTTCCTTTTGCTATGGAAAATCTAATCAACTTAATGATGTTTCTGTTGCTAACTTACCAGGATTTATTATTTACTTATCATTCCAGAATTTTCACTGAATTTTAAGAAAAGCATTTTTGTTCATATAGAACTAATATGAGGTTTTCCTTCTTTGATATATTGATGTAGTAGAATTAATTAGCAAATTTCCTTGTATTTAACCATTTGTGCATTAATAATAATTCATGTACCTGGATAACTTTGGATACAGAGTTATCCAGGATAACTTTGCTAAACATAGTTATTAGATAAATATACATTTAATAGTTTTGTAACCTATTGATAAACTGACTTTTTTAATGAAAATTATTATTAATAGGAATATGTCATACATTTATTTAAATAAATTTAAATGTTATAAATGTATATAATTAAATGGATGATTGTGATTTTATAATCCTGCAATATGTTTTCATTTGTCTTTCCACATATTAGTTACTTAGTTGGTCCTTTTCTGCCTTCTTAGGTGAATAGTTTTTTTTTAATATTATCCTTCCCCACGACCTCTCTTTTCATCCTTTTCCTTCATCATATGTGTGTGATTACTCACAGATTACAGTATATATCTTTCATTTACAAATGGACAAGCCAACATCTCTAGTGTTCTAAAATAATAATCCTTTCTTATAATTAATATCATAAGATTACAGGTAGACTTGAAATTTCAGGTGAAAATTTATTTTTCATACATAATTATTACTGTTGTCATATTTTACCATTTTGTATGCTACTAACACCATTATACATTATTACTATTTTTGTTGGAATCAGTCAGTTATCATATAAATAAATCTAAAGTTAAAAAAGAATACATTTATTTAGAGTTTTGAGGACCACAGAGCAGTAAGGCAGAAAACTTGTTTGTAGGTGGTGGCAGTCCTCTAAAAAAGGTGGTGAGAGATGTAACCACATAGTCTGTTACAAACAAAAAAAAGTTCAGTCTCTACTCCCTTTCCCCTGAGGTTACATCAAAGACACTGGAGAACTGTAAGTGCCAAGTCGGGAGGAAAGATGTGATGGTCAGCTGCCTCGCAACCCCATCCAAGGGCAATGTGAGGAAGTGGACTTGGAAGGCTTCCACACATCTGAATGATGGTGCATGGAGACAAAAACCCTGCAGCGATTCCTTATACAGGATCAGAAACATGGCAGCGTTGTATCCCAGCTTTGCTGACCACACCGTAGTGTGGGAGGACACTGTACTCTTTCAGCTCTGTTTCCATGTCTTTAAAACGAAGATAGAATAGAACCTTCTTTCTGAGGTTGTTAGAAGTGTTGGACAGGGGATGGTGCCCAGAAAACTGAATGTCCTCTCTCAGGGAAATCCTCTCCTGAATTTACTGTGATTGTGTGTCAAAGTTCCTGCTTGATAAACAAGAAGTAGGATAAGAGGCAGAAGACTCTCTTTCCCAGTAGCAATTTCCACTTGCAATGACTGCACAAGTCTAACCAGTGACAGGTTTCTGTCACCCAGGGTCCCATGAGAAAGAGATTTTCAGTCCATCTGGTCACATGCAGGTCTTAGTCACCCAAGGTTACAACCATGCTACTTCTACCTTCAAATTGCCATGGAAAGATTTTTTTGTTTTAATGATCTTCAAGATGAGAATAAAAACAAAATCACTGTATCACTATCTTCCCGTTCATCATAGATTGGCTCAGTGGGCACCAGTAGCATCTCCATATGTCCTGTCTCATGCTAGTAGAACCCAAGGGCACCTGCTTGCTCCAGGAACATAAAGAGCCTCAAACCATTCCATCAGGTCATGGGAATGAGGTCTAAAATTGTTACTGGTATTTGTTTTTTTTTTGCTTTTTTTGGCCACACCCGGCAATGCTCAAGGGTTTCTCCTGGCTCTGCACTCAAGAAATACTCCTGGCGTTGCTCAGGGGACCATATGGGATGCCGGGATTGAACCCAGGCCAGCATGGGCCGACTTGTGCAAGGCAAATGCCCTACCCACTGGGCTATCGCCCGCCTGGCCACTGTTACTGGTATTTGGCATATCAAATAAGGGGAGCTTGCCATGCTCTGCCGTGCAGGTAGCATACTCTTGTAGTCATCTCTAAATCCAGCATTTATTGATGAACTGTGTGGCTGCCACGCCAGCCGAGCTGTGATAGGCTGGTCTGCTGGGTGGAGTTCTGAAGAGAGGGAAGTCTGGATGTGGAAAATGGAGGCCCTCATGGAGTGGGGGTCATCTGGCTTGTTGCAAGGCTCTGCTGGGGTGGCGGGCCAGGGCCAGAACCTGCCATCCCTCCTGGGTGCCTCGTGAGCAGCTGGGCACAGAGAGAGCCAGTAGCAGCTCTGCCTCATGTTGTGAGTCTCTGGATCAGCATACCTGATCGGATTTAAAAAAAGACTGCTGCAGGGTGGATCTTGATGAGCCGGGCTGTCTGCTGGGTGGAGTTCTGACGAGAGGAAGTCCGGATGTGGAAAATGGAGCAAAATAAATTTATTTTTATTTGCCCACATAATCATGATCTCCAGATCTTCATTCCCTTCTATAGTCTAAGTTTTGACCTTAGTCTGAACATTTTTTGTCATTTCTTTTTGTGAAGAAATGCTTTCATTTTACATACAAATATTTTTAAATGCCATTCTTGAAGAATATTCTGAAAGATATACTGATTAGAATTAGATTGTTTAACTTCTTTGATATACAGTTAGTTTTCTCTAGTTTTGGACATTTTTGAGTTGTTATTTTTTCAACTAATTCTGATCTATTATCTTCTTCCTTTTCTTCTGAGAGTTAAGTGACATGTGGCAGTTGATATCAATTCACAAAATAAAATTATTTGTATATATATTTTCCCCTTGTTTTTAAGATTTAGCATTTGATCACCTGTTTTTCTGTAGTGATCAGTGTCCTTTTTATGGCATTAAAGAAAACTGTCATATCCAGTATTCTTCGTTGATATTGTTTTACACATTTTATTTTCCTGTTGTGATTTCTCACCTGTTTCATTCATGTTTCCTTTAAATTCTTGAATATGCTCATAATCACCATAATCACCAGTTTTGTGGGGAAGGTTGGGTTTTGGAGCCTTGAGATACTCAAGGCTTACTCCTGGAGTCAATGCTTAGGAGTGAGTGACTATTAAAGGAGCTCAGAGGACCATGTGTAGTTCGGGGATCAAGCCAGAGATGGTCTCATTTAAGGCATATACTTATCTCTTGTACTATCTTTCCGGCCCCAGTAATCAGTTTTAAATATTTGTCCTAGTTCCAAAATCCAAATCATCACATGATCTTTCTGTCTCTCTCACACTCTCTCTCTGTCCATTGCCTTAAAATAATTGCCTTGATTGAATATTTTTCTTGATTCTTTGCCTATGTGATTTGCATGCTATTAATGATATATGAATGAATATCAAGATTATGCTGTTTCCCTTTCCTTCCAAAGGATTTCAGGCCAACAACTGCAAAACTAGTCCATGTCTTGATCCTACATACTTCCTTTGTTTGTCACCTTTTATACATTGTTTGGGCAAGTCTATATTGGTTTTAACCTTGATCCCGAGATAAGATCTTATTCCTCATCAGTGGTTTTCCTGAGGCATCAATTGAATGACAGTGAAGTCTTTCATGATGACAATGCTAAAATTCTAATTGATATCTTTTTATATCATATGTCCTCTGGTCTTTTCATTCCTTCATTTCTTTTTCTTAAGTTTTTTTTTATTTTTAATTTTTTTACAATTACAAAGATATACAATCAAAAAGTTCATATTTGGTTTTGGTCATACAGTGTTCCAGCATCCATCCCTCCACCAGTGCCCATCTCCCACCACCAACGTCCCCGGTTCCCTCCCACCTCCCCCCTCCTCCATGGCAGGTTCTTTATTTATTTCCCTTTCTCTCTCTTTCTCTTTTCCTTCCCTTCCAGACTATGGATTACAGAACATACATTAAAGTGTTGTCATGTGTATCTGTTTGTCTGTATTTAATGCTCAGTTCTAGGTTGGTATTAGTACCCTCGACAATTGTTAGCACACTATTCCATTTTCTGTCTTACCTAGCCTCTGACTCCCACACGTTTGTGATAATTTCCACCTTTGACAAGACCTCCTGATACATGTTTCACTTGACCTTGGATATTGGTATCATAATATGTACATATATATTTATGTCATGCACATAAATGCAGTCATTCTGTATCTGTCTCTCTCCTTCTGGCTAATTTCACTCAACATAATCTTCTCCATGTCCATCCATTTATAGGCAAATTTTATAACTTCTTTTTCCCCTAACAGCTGCATAGTATTCTGTTGCAGGACACCTAAAAGCCTAGGCTGCTGCATCTTGCCCTTGATTGCCTCCTGCAGGTCACTTCATAGATGGGGAGGGGGTAGTCTGAATGTGGCAGTCTTATCTGACCATGTATTCTGTACTGACTGGTATAAATATTCTCTCATGCTACCACAATCATCGTGGAACTAGCTAGATCTTACCAGCATAATTGCCTGGCCACGTTGGATCTCTAAGTAATTAGACCAGAGAGAAATGCTGTTTGCCTCCAAGCAAGCAAGCATGGCTCCCTGATAACTCAAAAGGCAACTAAAATACAAAACTACCGTGAAGTAGATGAGACTTTTGTGAAGGATTGGAGAAATATTTAACTGGCATTAGTATTAGTCTTTGGTACAGAGACATGCCATCTCAGAAACCCCCTTCTCTACCCTATAAAGGCAATTCCAGGCAGATCTTGGCTCAAGATATTAGGTGAGGTGCTGGGAGAAATTACCTGAGGGCATTTGATTCTTCCTGCCAGGGAAAGTTACATTTAGCTTATAGCTTCTCCCAGCTCTGCTAGGAGGCTTTTAAATAGCTCTGGGTCCTTGTAAACAACCAGATGGTTCCCTGAAGTTGCTACATTTCTATAGAGCTATTTTCCTATTTTTATCTCTAGATAGCCCAGCCCATTCTGGGCTGGGCTGGGAGTTTGAGCTGATTTCTAGCTATAAAATAAGCTGCAAGAAGAAAGAAGCTCTCTCTCTTTTTCCCCTTTTTTGCCATTTCGGTTTCCCTTGGTGTTTTGCTTCTCCGTCCTCTCCATTCTCTGTTAGGCCTCAACACGTGGTGGCAGCCATCTTGGCCTACACCTGGCTGGGGCCTAGCTGGGAACGCAGAGTCTGGAGGTTTTTCTTACTCTTGGATTGTATATTGGATCCTATGATAGTAAAACCCTTTTAAAACTGTATCGGATTCCTGAGTCTTCATCCATTCCCCGCTGGCTTCGGAGGTAGAAGGGAACTTCGCTTCCTGGCACTGTTGGGGACCCCTGCGGTGCTCCCTGACAGTATTCCATTGTGTAGCTGTACCAAAGCTTCTTTATCCAGTCATCGATTCTAGGGCACTCTGGTTGTTTCCAGATTCTGGCTATTGTGAATAATGCTGCTATGAACATAAAAGTAGGGATGGTGTTTCCGCTGCATGTTTTTGGCTTCCCAGAGTAGATTCCCAGGAGTGGTATGACTGGGTCAAATGGGAGTTCAATTTCTAGTCTTTGGAGGAATGTCCATATTGTTTTCCAGAAAGGCTGTACAAGCCAGCATTCCCACCAACGAGTGTCCCCTTTTCCCCACATCCACGCCAGCACTTGTTGTTCTTGTTCTTTTGAATATGTGCCAGTCTCTGTGTTGTAAAATGATATCTCATTGTTATTTTGATTTGCATCTCTCTGATTAGTGATGATGAGCATTTTTTCATATATTTTTGGCCATTCGAACTTCCTCCTTGTTGAAGTTTCTGTTCATTTCTTCTCCCCATTTTTTGATGGGGTTGTTTGTTTTCTTCTTATAAAGTTCTACCAGGGTCTGATATATCCTGAATATTAGCCCCTTATCAGATGGGTATTGGGTGAATATTCTTTTCCATTCTGTGGACTGCCTTTGTGTCTTAGTCACTGTTTCTTTTGAGGTGCAGAAGTTTTTTAGTTTCATGTAGTCCCATCTTTTCCTCTAGTTGCTTTGTTAGTGATGTTTCACCTTTGAAGATGCCTTTCGCTTCAATGTTGTGGAGGGTTTTTTCTATATTTTCTTCAATGTACTTTATGGATTCAAGTCTGATATTGAGATCTTTAATCCATTTTGATCTGAATTTTGTGCATGGTGTTAGACACAGGTCCAAATTCATTTTTTTTACATGTCGCTGCCCAGTTTTCCCAACACCACTTGTTGAAGAGGCTTTCCTTACTCCATTTTGGACTTTTGCACCTTTATCAAAGATTAAATGATCATGTGTTTGAGGTTGGGTGTCAGGATACTCAATTCTATTCCATAGGTCCACAGGTCTGTTTTTATTCCAATACCACGCTGTTTTTTTTTAATTGAACATTTTATTATACAACCGTGAAATATACAATTACAACGTTGTTCATGTTTGGAGGTTTTGGTCACATAGTGTTCCAGCACCTGCCCTCCACCAGTGCCCATTTCCCACCACCAATATCCTCAATTTCCTCCCCCCTCCCATAGTCTGCCTAAATGGCAGGTTCTTTATCTCTTATCTTTCTCCATCTGTCTCCCTTCCTTCTCCTACACATTGTGGGTTGCACTACATACACTTGGAAGCCATCATGTGCATTTTTTGCCTGTATTTAATGCTCAGTTCTATGTTGGTATCAGTTCTTTCAACATTTATTCACACATGTTCCCTTCTCTGTCTTACCTAACCTTTGACTCCCTCATGTTTGCAGTAGTTTTCACTTTTGGTAAGACCACCTGCTATATTTATGTCATGCAAATAAATGCAGTCATTCTATGCCTCTCTCTTTCCTTCTGACTAATTTCACTCAACAGATCCTTTCCATGTCCATCCATTTATAGGCAAATTTCATAACTTCATTTTTCCTAACAGCTGCATAGTATTCCATTGTGTAGATGTACCACAGTTTCTTTATCCAGTCATCAGTTCTCGGGCATACTGGTTGTTTCCAGGGTCTGGCTATTGTGAATAGTGCTGCTATGAAAATAAAAGTGCGGATGGTGTTTCTGCTGTGTGTTTTTGGCTTCCCAGGGTGTATTTCCAGGAGTGGTATGGCTGGGTCAAAAGGAGGCTCAATTTCTAGTCTTTGGAGGAATGTCCATATTGTTTTCCAGAAAGGTTGAACAAGTCGACATTCCCACCAACAATAATACCACGCTGTTTTAATTACTACTGCCTTGTAGTACAGTTGGAAGTTGGGAAAGTTGATGCCTCCCATCTTCTTTTTCCTGAGGATTGCTTTAGCTATCCTTGGGGGTCTATTGTTTCATACAAATTTCAGGAGTGTTTGGTCAATTTCTTTGAAGAATGTCATGGGCATCCTAATAGGGACTGCATTGATTTTGTACAGAGCTCTAGGGAGTATTACCATTTTGACAATGTTGAGTGAAGTCACTAGTCCAGATGAGCCAAGCAATACCGATGAGTTGTATAACCTCTCTGACAAAGAATTTCAGAAAGAATTGTTAAGGATGCATAAGGAACTCAAAGAAGCAATGGAATGCAAAATCAATAAAATACAAGAGGACATGAAAGAAGAAGTGAGGAAAATGCAAATGGAAATGACAGATATTAAAAATGAGGTAAATGAAATGAAAAACACAGTGGAAGGCCATCATATCAGAATAATAGCTATTGAAGAAAGAATTAGTGATATCGAAGACAAGGTCCAAAGATTCTCTACACAACACCAGAAGATGGAAAAAAGACTCAAAATTACCGAACAGACAAGAGTAATAGGGATGAAGCCAGAAGACACAACATACGAATCATTGGGGTTCCAGAAGGGCAAGAAGAAAACCTGATGAAGAAGAAACTGTCAAAGCCATAATTGCTGAGAAGTTCCCGGAACTAAAGAACACTTGCGTGAAGATCCAGGAGGTCCATAGGATACCAGCTAAAAGAAACCCCAACAAGAATACTCCAAAAACACATCTTAATTAGAAAGACAAAGACTATAGATAGAGATAGAATACTGAAAGCAGCAAGATCAAAGAAGGAAATCACATACAAAAGGAACATCCCTAAGATTTACAGCAGACTTCTCTGATGAAACACTCTGAGCCCGAAAACAATGGTGGGATATTGTGAAAAGGCTCAATGAACTGCAGGCCGCACCAAGAATTCTGTACCCAGCCAGACTCACATTCAGATATGAAGGAAAGATAGACAAATTAATGGATAAGCAACAACTCAGGAACTTCATGGACTCAAAACCAACTTTAAAAGGACTGAAGGCTCTAGTGTAATACGACCAAACCCAAAAAGCACAACAAGCACAAACAGAAAGATGGCACAAAATCTGATGACAATAATCTCTCTCAATGTCACTGATCTAAATGCACCAATTAAGAGACACAGAGTGACAAAATGGATTAAAAAATTGAACCCAACATTCTGCTGTCTACAAGAAACACATCTAAATAATCAGAACAAACACAGATTCAAAGTCAAAGGTTGGAAGACCATTCTCCACTCAAACAACTCTCAAAAAAAGCTGGTGTGGCCATACTAGTATCAGATAATATAGACTTCCAGGCTGAAAAAGGTTAGAAGGGACAACGAAGGCCATTTCTTATTACTTAAGGGGTATGTACACCAGGGAAGAAATTACACTACTAAACATATATGCACCCAACGAGGGGCCAGCAAAATACATAAAACAACTGCTAAAAGACCTCAAAGAAGACATTAACAGTAGCACAATAATAGTTGGAGACTTCAACACTGCTCTATCAACGATGGATAGATCAACAAGACTGAAACTCATCAAGGAAATATTGGCCCTCAAGGAAGAAATGGAAGAAGAGAGCTAGTGGATATATACAGGGCTTTTCATGCCAAAAAGCTGAATACACATTTTTCTCTAGTGCACATGGAACATTCTCCAAGATAGACGGCATGCTGAGTCACAAAGCATACCTCAATAAAATAAAAAAGATAAAAATTGTATCAACTATCTTTTCAGACCATGATGCACTAAAAATGGAAGTTAACCGAACACAGAAACAGGGAGTCAAACCAAACACCTGGAAACTGAAGAGGTCACTGCTGAACAACCAATGGGTCATAGAAGAAATCAAACAGGAAAATTTCTGGAAACAAATGAAAATGAAGACACCAACTATAAGAACTTGTGGGACATGGCAAAAGCCGTGCTAAGTGGGAAGTTTATAGCTCTCCAAGCATTCATCAGGAAAGAAGAAAGGGCCCACATAAATAACCTGATTACAGAGCTGAAGACATTAGAAAAAGACCAACAAAAGGAGCCCAACCCAGGCAGAAAAAAGGAAATAATAAAACTTAGAGAGGTACACCCGGCAGAGCAGAAACCAGCTTTCCCTGTTGAACCCCCTGCATTCCATGGACCACGAGAGCAACTTCCGACCCGAGTCCACCATCCCGATGGAGCCTCGGAGGAGCCCAGAGGAACCCCCACACCTTGCTGGCAGCCATCTTCAGAATCCACACTCTGCAGCAGGTAAGATCTCCACCCAGCAGACTAATCCAGTCTCCAGCCCCCAGATTAATCCAGTCTCCAGCCTGGCTTGTCAGAAACCCAGCCTACAAGGACCCACCACGCAGAGACCCGCCCTTCAGAGGAGAGTATTTCAAGCGCAGGAATGCTTGAGCCTAAGACACAGGTACGCCCGGCAGAGCAGAAACCAGCTTTTCCGTTCTATGCGGCGCAAAGTACTATTCCTCCAAATTACCGTAAATATTTCAACCACCTCTCTGAGAGAGTCCCACAAATTAATGAGAATATAGCGACCGCATGGCAGAGCCTGGCAAGCTGTCCAATGCGTGTTCGATATGCCAAATCCAGTAACAGAAATGTTTATTTTCCTGACCCCGAAAGAGCCCTTAATATGGCAGCAGTAAGAAAGGCAAACAAGCCGTGCCAAACAAAATTTCACTGGCCATCCTAGGCTGCCAAAACGAAGAAGGAATAAAATGAATGTCTGTACTTTCAATGCACGTACACTGGCATCGGAAGCATATATTGAGGATCTGATGCTGCAAGCAAAAAAGATCAAGTGCGACATCATTGGTCTGACTGAGACGAGGAGGCGTCAGTTGCATCATGCTGTATTTGACACCGGAGAAGAATTGTTCCTTGGAACATGCGACGAAAGAGGCATCGGTGGCCTTGTCAACAAGAACATGGCCGTCAACATTGATTCATTTAAATGCCTTACAAACCAAATAGGGCGATTACACTTGAAGAGATCTGGCCCACTGCCAGCAATTTCTATCTTCATTGTCTATGCACCAACATCCACATACAAAGAAGATGAAATTGAGAAATTCTACATGGAATTGGAGGAGTTCTATAACAAAGATCACACCTTCTACAAGATCATAGTCGGTGATTTTAATGTCAAGATAGGACCGAGAAGATTGGCTGAAGAACTCCACATCAGGACCCATGGCCTAGAATGGAATGAACAGGGTGAGAGACTATCTGAGTTCATCATGTCCACCAAGACCATTCATGGGAACTCACAGTTCCAGAAAGCTGAAGCGAACGACGTGGGAATCTCCTGGCGGACAGTTCCACAATGAAATAGACCACATCATCTTCAATCGACGGTTTTGTCTGACCGATGTAGCTGTCGTCCCCAAATTCCAAACAGGATCAGACCACCGTCTCCTTCATGCAAAATTCTACTTCCCCTAGCGGGGAGAAAAGGCTGCAAAGTTTAAGAAGAGAACTCCCAGAACGACCACCAACTGGGAACTCTTTGGCACCATTGCAGCAACATGGGAAGATACCATCATTGACAACATCGATGAAGAATACAACTGACTGGTTCAGCACCTCCATGATTGTGCGAAGAATGCCGAGAGAGAGAAAGACACAAAAGGACACTTGTCTTCAGAAACTCTCGAGCTCATTCGCCAACATGGCAAGGCGCAAGCCTCAGGAGACCAAATGCTAACATCCAAGCTTGCTAAACAGTGCAGAGAAGCGATAAAAGCAGACCTCAAAGACAGAAGAGCAGAAATACTGGAAGATGCAGCAGAAGCCGGGAAAAGCATTCGCACTGCCCGCCTGTCCTTTGCCAACTATAAGACCAAGATGACTGCCCTCCGACGCCCTGATGGATCTATCACATCTTCCAGAAAGGCAATGGAGAAGATTATCCAGGACTTCTACTCAAATCTCTTTGATAGCCACATCCACCTGCCCGCATACTAAATTCCACAGGATGGATATGTCATTCCCAGCGTTCTCCCTTCTGAAATCCGACATGCCATCTCGTCAGTAAAGAAGGGAACAGCACCAGGCCCAGACAAAGTCAGACCCGAACACCTGAAGAATCTGCTGTCGGTACTCATCAATATACTAGCTCGGCTCTTCACACGCTACCTGTCCGAATGCAAGGTGCCCTCCCAATGGAAAACCAGCAGGACAGTTCTACTGTTCAAGAACAAAGACATCACGACATCGGCAACTATCACCCCATCTGCCTGTTGTCTGTCATCTACAAGCTGTTTACACGAGTCATCCTGAACAGGATTAGCAGAACACTAGATGAAGGACAACCATGCGAGCAAGCAGGCTTCCGAAAAGGATTCAGCACAATCGACCACATTCACATGGTAACCAAGCTCATTGAGGTTTGTAGGGAGCACAAGATGCCGCTCTGTCTCACATTCATTGATTTACAGAAAGCCTTTGATTCTGTGGAGACTGAAGCAGTCATCAAAGCCGTAGCCAAACAGGGCGTTCAAACTCAATACATCAAGATCCTTAGTGACCTGTATTACGGATTCACCACCAGGATCTCACCATTCTACAAAGAAGTGATCATTAATGTGAAAAGAGGGGTTCGACAAGGTGATACCATTTCACCAAAACTCTTCAGCGCCACCCTTGAGAACATCATGCAACAATTAGAATGGGAAGGAATGGGAGTGAAGATAGGTGGTCGGCAACTACACCACCTCCACTTTGCTGATGACATCGTTCTAATAACACCAAACATTAGCCAAGCGGCACAAATGCTGGCTGACTTCGACCGAGAATGTGGAAAGATAGGTCTACAGCTGAATCTAAAGAAAACTATGTTCATGAAGAATGAACTAGTTCCAGAGGCCCCATTCACTCTCAATGGAACAAACATCTCTGAATGCAGCAGTTATGTGTACCTAGGTCGAGAAATCAACATGATGAACGACCTAAAACCTGAGCTGCGCAGGTGGAAGAGAGCGGCATGGAGTGCCTTCAAAGGCATCAAAGAAATAGCTAAAAGGACAAAGAACCTCCGGCTCGGGGCACATCTCTTTGACTCCACCGTTCTCCCTGCGTTAACATACGCCTCAGAGACCTGGGCCCTACGAAAGCAGGATGAGAATGCTATTTGGGTCTACCAGAGAGGAATCGAAAGAGCTATGCTTGGAATATCACGCCTCACTCAAGTGAGAGAAGGAATCCCGGAGTTCTGACCTCCATCGCTATTCCAGAATCAGGGATGCTGTCTCGTTTGCCAAGGTATCGAAAATCAGATGGGCTGGACATGTAACGCGATTTGGAGACAACCGCTGGACTAGAGCCATTACCGACTGGATCCCACGGGATATCAAAAGATCACGTGGCCGCCCACCTACAAGATGGTCAGACTTCCTTGTAAAGACTCTAAAGGAATGGTTTGAGGCTCTTCATATTCCTGAATCAACCAGATGCCATTGGGCTACATTG
>JAJIBD010004803.1:0-153940 GCA_021461705.1 Cryptotis parvus | reverse complement strand
GTCACCATCGTGTTGTCACTGGGGAACCTCGCTCTTTCTGTGGCTGGCTGCTGCTCCACTGTGTACCCCGACTTCTCCACCGGGCGCAGAGAGCGCTTTCACGCCCTGATCTCGGCTGTTTTGTCTCTGCAGTGGAGAGAGGGTAGCTGGATGTAATGGCAGTTTCACTCTCGGTTTTGGGGGCTTCACCAGGTTTCTGTCGAGGCTGCCCACAGAACCCGAGCTCCGCATGGCTCCAGGTCCTCACCCGCACTAGGACGGTTGTGGGGGTTCCCCTAGGCCTTGGGGTGCGCTTCCACCTCAGGTGCCTGTTGGCGTCATATTCATCCGTTGCGTGAGCCAAGAAGCTGGGCCATGTGGGATTGGGCTCCTGGGACTGGCCATCGAGGCCCCGCCTCCCGGGAGCTGTCTCGCCTCTGGCCTGGCCTGACCCGAGCTCCAAACGGTTTGTGGCTAAGGGGAGGAGCTTGGGATGTTCTGGGGAGTCCCCAGGGAGTGCGGGAGGTCGGCAGGGAGGTGCCGGCCTTGGCCTCTGCCATCCTTCCTCTCCTGGAGCCTCTGACCCGGTGTTGATGGACGCTAAAGCTCTCAAGTGGCGGCTGCTGGTCATCCTCATGGCCACCATTTGCTTTTGATTCATTTAAAAATTATTTGAGTGATATAAAGTAAACAAATTAGTGCTTGCTAAGGGAGCAGGCTTAGGGTGGGAGGGAATCTAGGGACTTTGATGGCGGTAGGGGCACATTGGTGATGGACTGGTGTTGGATTATTGAATACATGAAACAACTGGATTGCTAGCAACTTTGCAAATCATGGTGGTCAAATAAAGTTCAACAGATTAAAACAATTATTACTTGATGCATGCCTGAAACACTCAGGGGCTGCTCCCTGCCCTGTGCTCGGGCCACTCTCTGGCAGTATTGGGGTATTATAAGGTGCTGGGAATCGGCTTCACAGTCTGCCAGACCTGCGCTCGGCTCTCCCAGCTATAAGCCAATAGTGGGACTATTGGCTTAGTCCACTCAGGAGGACAGTGGGAACCCGGACACCAACTCTGGTGCCTTCCTGAAGGCGATGGAGTTTTACATTTCTAAGCTTGAAAACGGAGTGAGTCCAGGTCACCTGGGTCAGGACATGGCCAGCTAGCTGGTCACAGGAGGGGCTGATGCGGGAATGGCCCAGCCACGCCTGCAGAACCTGGTGGGGTCCCAGCTCACACAGGGACCCTTGACCCTACTTGTGGAACCATCAGGTTGCCCAGGTCGCGATGGTCACTTAGCGGGAGTCAGCGCAGATCTGAAGAAGGGTTGTGGACGCTCCTCTAAGCAGGAGTCAGCACGGATTTGAATCTGCAATCCCGCGGGCTGGCAGTAATGGGAGTTTTCATTGATGTGGAAGCGGTGCCGCATTTAGTACAATAATTAGTTATTTGATTACTTTTGTTTTCGCCCCGAAGTAGAGGACACTTGACAAATGTGAGACCTCGGAGACGGATGGGGCGCAGTAAACTAACTTTATTTATTACAAAATGCAGCTTTATTAATATGAATTGACAGTAATTAATTTGCTAGTGTTGATGTTGTTAATAATTGCGTGTAATTTATGAAATATTTATGCTAGAGCCGAGTAAAATAATGCATAGATTCTCTAGCTCATTTGTTTAAAGTCTGAGCAGCCCAGCAGAGCCGTTTCTAGCTCTGCTACTCCTGTTTCAGTGGTTCGAAATCTCCAAAGTGACAGAAAAGGTTTCATTGCGTCTATATGCCTCTGCATTCCTTGTTTTAATATAATCATTCTTTTTTCTTTTTTCTTTCTTTTTGCTTTTTGGGTCACACCCAGCAATGCTCAGGGGTTACTCCTGGCTCTGCACTCAGGAATTACTCCTGGTGGTGCGCAGGGGGACCGTATGGGATGCCGGGGAAGGAACCTGGGGCCGTGCAAGGCAAAGGCCCTCCTGCTGGGCTCTCTGGCCCCATTTTGATCATTCTTATCCCTTTCATTTTTCCGGTTTTCGCGCCACTCCTGGTGTTGTCCCGGGCCTTCTCCCGCCCGCTCGAGCACAGGGGTCACTTAGGTGCTATTGTGGGTGTAACTGGCGGGGTGGGGCGGGTGACCTATGTGAAGCGGGAGGAGAGAGGTGGCCACTGAGGAGACTCAGGACTGCTGAGAGCCCTGCCTGGCACTGGCCCCGCGTCCTCCAGCCCCCTGAGGGCCATCAGCGGCCCCCCAGTCTCCTTGTTGTGCAAGAGCGGGTGGACGGCGCCTGCTCGCGGTCACTCGGGGTGCTGCGCGCTCAGGCTGGAGGAGGAATTGCTTTTTGCAGGAAAGGAAAGTCAGTCTGGTCCTTACCGGGCTGTTTGCGTCCGTCGCCCTCTCCCCCATAGAAAAGAGTTTCAGGGGGAGAGGAACACTGAAGTCTGTATAACAAGTTTATAGGAGATGAGAGGGGAGACGGGAAGCCGTGAATTAAGCTACGTGCTCGAGAGTGTGTCCTTGCGGTGAGAACGGAAAGCTCATCTCAGGCAGAGACACGCCAGAGCACACGGCTCAGGAGGGGCTCGGGGCCGCCCGGGGCGGCAGCCTGGCGGCACACGCACACGCTTCCTTTTCCTTGTCCAAGATTTTTGGCTCTTTCGGGTCACACTCAGTGATGCTCAGGGGTTACTCCTGGCTCTGCCCTCAGGAATTGCTCCTGGCGGGCTGGGACTCTATGGGGTGCCGGGGATTGAACCCGGGTGACCATGTGCAAGGCGAATGCACTCCCGCTGTGCTGTCGCTCTGACCACCAAGAAACACACTTGTCAAGATCACGTGCTTCCTCCTGGCTCGGCACTCAGGAATTACTCCTGGCAACACACGGGACCATGTGGGGTGCTGGGGGGTCGAAACCTGGTCGGCCATGTGCAAGGCAAACGCCCTCCACACTGCTGTCGCTCTGGCCCCAGCCCAAGTTAGTTTTTATCCACTGTGCCCAAACTGAGCAGGCTGCTGCGAGCAGTTAATGGTCCTTTTTTAAAGGTTTTCTAATTTACTTTATTTAAACACTGTGATTTACAAAGTTGCTCAGAATTCTGGTCCTTCTGATGCTCTGCCTCACTGCTGTTCCCAGGGACCTTCTCAGGGCTGTGCCGTGCCACCAACAGCCTCCCAGAGCTCAGTTCCCGCGTCCACTCAGCGGCCGGCAGTAACGCTGCTGCAGCCAGGGCTAGTGGCAGGAGCGTGTTCAAACCCCCTCTCAGTTATATCATCCCAGGCTCGTTGCCGCCAGCCCGGTTCCCGGGGATGGTGTGTGCCGCTGGGCTCAGACCGCAGCTGGCCGCATGCTAGGTGAAAGCTTAACCCGTGCACTTGCACGTCCAGCCCCGCGTTCCTTATTTTACCTGATCCCAGTTTCCTGGGATATTCTGTTTCAGACCAGGAAACTCCCATCCCTTACAGCGCATGTCGGATTTGAAAGCCCCCTCCCCCCCCCCCCCCCAGCCTCAGCGCCCTGCGGCTGTGCAGTGTTGTTGTCGTAGGGTGCCGTGAGGGTTACCCCCGGTGCGCAGAGGAGGACGCCGGTGTAGGGAGTGGCCACACGTCAGGGCCTAGACGCGGCCACTCAGTCCAGCCCCGGGGCAGGCCCCTGGGAATCTGGTTTTCGCTGCGGACAGCAGTGTGGGCCTTTTCTTCTCTCTCTGCGGCCCCTGTACCCAGGGGAGCGTGTCTAGAGAATCTCTGGACAGCGGCTTCAGGTTCCCGGGCAGGGGTGCAGGAGGGGCCCCACGTTCTGACCACACCCCTGAGTCCCTGGGCTCCTTCACGCTGAGGGATCTGGACCAGGGCCTCACACTTTTCTTTCCTGGTGGTTTGGGGCCATCCTGGTGGTGCCCGGGGCTACTCCTGGCTTGGAGCTCGGGGAGACCACGAGGCCGGGACTCAAACCCGGACCTCCTGCACGCATGGAGAGCACATGCTGGACCTGCCGAGCTGTGTGTCCTGCCCAGGCCTCCCTGTAGGCCCATCTCAGAGGACAGTGTTCAGTTGCCCGTCGATGGTGGGTCAGATCTTCCTTCCGGCTCTCTGAGACACAGATGCTTTGCCTGTGGCGGCCTCAGACTTCCCTGAGAAAGGGCAGAAGGGCCTGGCTGCGGCTCTGAGGGTCAGCGAGAGCCTCCCTGCCTTGCGTGTCCCCAAGGCTGAGGCCAGAGCTTTGCCGCAGACACGACCTTCCGGTGTCCCCTCTTCCTGTTCTCGTGGGGGTGAGGGAGGATGGGGGAGGGCAGCAGGGTCTAGTCCAGGCCCCTGCGGACACCCCCTACAGCCCAGCTCTAAGGCCACAGTGCTCTGGGAGCACGTTTCTCGGCTGGGGGGGCTCGGGCCGGCCAGACTGACAGGAGCATTTTAGAGACCACCGCCTGGTCTTTGTGTTTGTGCCCCTCAGGCTGGTGACAAGGAAGGACTGGAGGGAGGGTGGTGGGAGATGAAGCTTGAGCAAAGCCGGGGTAGGGCCAGCATAGGCCAAGGCCAGTCTGGAGAAATCAGCTCCAAGGGCGCCTGTAGCTCTGAGCAGGCTGCGTGCAGGGGCTCTGCCCCTTGGCGCCCTCGCTGGGACTGCGAGAATGGCCTCACCACGTGTCTGCTGACTCAGGGAGGACGAAGGCCCAGGGTGGCCCTGTGAATACACAGGGTCACACAGGATGGACACACCCAGAGCTGGGGTCCCTGGGGGCTCCCCAAAGGCTGGAGGAAGGAGATGGGCGTGTGGGGAGCAGTGGGGAAGCAGGTGGGCAGTGCACCTGTGTCCCAGCATAGGGCAGGACCCCATGCCCGCAGCAGAGGGCGAACCCTGTGCCTTCAGTAGAGGATCGAACCCCGTGCCCACAGAAAAGGACCTTGCCCTGAGCCCGCAGTAGAGGACAGGGCCCGCTGCCCGCAGAAGATCATGCCCACTTGCCGTCCTGCTGTCCCTGGCCGGGCGATGTGCCCGTGCGGTGCCCTTTGTGAAGTTGGCTTTCGGGTGCCCACTGGGCAGCCAAAGGACAGTGTCTGTCCTTCTTGGGTCAAAGTGTCTCCGGGGCTGGGAATTGGGACGTTCCCAGAGCGGGCTCAGCCCTGGCTGGTGTGGGGACCCGCTGCCATCCCTGCACTCCTCCTGCTCGGAAGAGACCATGGGCAAGAGCAGACAAATTAGGACTTTGGGGGAGGAAGGACTGGAGGCTGGGGTGAAGCACAGAGGACTTCCTGGAGGAGGGGCTGTGGCTGGGGGGAGAGAGACGCAGCTGAGGCGGGAGAGGAGAAACTGCGTCCTCACAGTCTGCTGCTGGCCGTGCAGAGGGGCTGAACTGCTGCCGTGTGGGTGGTGGGACCAGGCCAGAGACCCCGGCAGGAAAAGAGGCTCCTCCTCTGGGCTGTGGCCATCAGGGGTTCCTCAGAAGAGTGGGCGTCCCCAGAGCACCCGCTTCCGTGGAAGGGCAGCCCGTCAGCTGCATGGCCGCGGCAGTCCCCCCCCACCTCGCTGAACTGTGGTCAGCGAAGGGCGCTGCAGAGGGGCGCTGACCGGGAGCCAAGCTCCCATGTGGCAGCGGGGAGCCGGCCCAGGTGTCGGGATTGGGACCCTTCGGGGCGCTTTGTGGAGAGAAGTGACTCCGCACCTGAGCAAGGCCAGTGCACCCCAGGAGTCTACAGGTCGGGGCCAGCCTTCCTGTCCCCCGGCCAGCTGCCCTGTCTGTTGCCTGCTCCCAGTGGGCACTGGAAAACGGGCACAGGAGGGAGCAGAGGGACCAGCCCTGGGTCCAGTGGACAGCAAGAGCCTCAGTGAGGGGCAGCGCCGGTGACAGCGGGGTTCTCGTGGTGGCCTCTGGACCCGGGGCTGAGGCCACGACGCCACAGCCTGGGTCCCCATAAGGCAGGCCCTGGGAGACTCATTCCTTCCCGCTGCTGCACAGAGAAGGGGCATCTCGGGTGGTCACAGCTCCGCCAGGGCCAGGGCTGCGAGCCCAAGCCTCACTGCTGGGTGGGGGGGGGGGCTTCCTGGTCGAGGCCAAACGCTATCACTGCTGAGTGAATTTTTGAGTCCATCCTGTGCTATAACTTGAGGGGTCTTTGCTGCTGCTGCGTCCCTCCCCCTCTCCTCCCCACTTCACCCCTGAAAAGAAGGGGTGTTCCTGAATGGATGGGGCGACCGCGTCCAACATGTGCCCGGTGGGGGCGGGCGCCGCGCCCTCCCGGATTCCTGTTCCCTTGTGAGATTTCGGACTGCAGATGAATTAACTCCCCAAAGGCAGGAGCCTGCGAGGCAGAGGCAGAAAAGAGCTTCCCCGCTGCTCCCGCGACGCCCCGTGGCGCCGTGGCAATCTGCCCCGGGAGGCCCGAGGCCCAGAGAGGGAAATGGTCCAATTCAGGACCGGTTAGAAATTGGGCTTCTGTGCTGGCCATTAGGGAGCTTTACTGGACGAGAGGATGAGAACTTCCCTGCGGTTGCTGGATGCATCGCTCTGACTCTGCCTCTCCTTGGCCGTGGGGATGAGCACTTTAGCTGAGTCTCAAGTGCCCAGAGCGGGAAGGACAGCTGGGGAGGGGCTCTGTCCTGTGTTCCTGAGGCTGCTGCCTTGCTGTGATCGGGGCACTCCTGGCAGCCCCCAGCTCAGGCTGTGGGGACGGGCCACCTGGCGGGGTGGGAACTACGCGCTGTGTCCTGTCCCTGGGCCGCCGCAGTGCTTCTAGCACGAGGTCTGGGAGAAGCGGATTAGGAATCACGGGCAAGAAAGCCCCAGTCTGCCAGCAGGGGGACTCTGGAGGGTTCCAGAATGTCTAGACGGAGGGGCCGTTTCCAGAAACATGAGGGAACAAGGAAAAGGCGTTTTCCCTCCTTCGTTTGCTTTTGGGCCACACCCAGCGAGGCTCAGAGCTTAGTCCTGACTCTTCACTCAGGGATCACTTCTGGTGGGGCTTGGGCCCCTGTGGGGTGCCGGGACCAAACTCAGGTCAGCTCTGCAAGGCCAGCGCCCTTCTCTCTGTACTGTCTCCCTGGCCTCTGTTTTCTTGTTTTTCTTTAAAAAATTTTTTATTTTATTTTCTCTGCCCCCATCCTGCCCATCCCCCTAGGATGTCGTGATGGTAGGGGTCACGTGCCTTTTCATCGTGGGCACGGACGCCCAGTGATGGCTGCTTTGTGACATGGGGATCGCACTTGCCACTGTGAGTGTGCGCACGTTGTTCTCACGGCAGTGCTCACCGGCCTCGCTCACGGCAGCGTCAGCCTGATACTGCCAGAGCTCTGTAAGCAGCGGGCTAACCTGGGCTCCATGAGCCAGAGCTCTGTAAGCAGCGGGCTAACCTGGGCTCCATGAGCCAGAGCTCTGTAAGCAGCGGGCTAACCTGGGCTCCATGAGCCAGAGCTCTGTAAGCAGTGGGCTAACCTGGGCTCCATGAGCGGGAGCTCTGTAAGCAGTGGACTAACCTGGACTCCATGAGCAGAGCTCTGTAAGCAGCGGGCTAACCTGGGCTCCATGAGCCAGAGCTCTGTAAGCAGCGGGCTAACCTGGGCTCCATGAGCCAGAGCTCTGTAAGCAGCGGGCTAACCTGGGCTCCATGAGCCAGAGCTCTGTAAGCAGCGGGCTAACCTGGGCTCCATGAGCCAGAGCTCTGTAAGCAGTGGGCTAACCTGGGCTCCATGAGCCAGAGCTCTGTAAGCAGCGGGCTAACCTGGGCTCCATGAGCCAGAGCTCTGTAAGCAGCGGGCTAACCTGGGCTCCATGAGCCAGAGCTCTGTAAGCAGCGGGCTAACCTGGGCTCCATGAGCCAGAGCTCTGTAAGCAGCGGGCTAACCTGGGCTCCATGAACCAGAGCTCTGTAAGCGGTGGGCTAACCTGGACTCCATGAGCAGAGCTCTGTAAGCAGTGGGCTAACCTGGGCTCCATGAGCCAGAGCTCTGTAAGCAGCGGGCTAACCTGGACTCCATGAGCAGAGCTCTGTAAGCAGTGGGCTAACCTGGGCTCCATGAGCCAGAGCTCTGTAAGCAGCGGGCTAACCTGGACTCCATGAGCAGAGCTCTGTAAGCAGTGGGCTAACCTGGGCTCCATGAGCCAGAGCTCTGTAAGCAGCGGGCTAACCTGGGCTCCATGAGCCAGAGCTCTGTAAGCAGTGGGCTAACCTGGGCTCCATGAGCCAGAGCTCTGTAAGCAGCGGGCTAACCTGGGCTCCATGAGCCAGAGCTCTGTAAGCAGTGGGCTAACCTGGGCTCCATGAGCCAGAGCTCTGTAAGCAGTGGGCTAACCTGGGCTCCATGAGCCAGAGCTCTGTAATCCTGGGGCCCTGATGCTGTAGCTTCCACCTGGCTGCTCTATAGCTTTGATGCTCAGGACGTCGCCTAGGTGGTGCTCTGGGGATGGAGCCTGGGGTTCCTGCGGGCACAGCCCATGTTCCTGTCCACTGAACCACCTCCCTGGGCACCACACTTTACTGTCCTCATACGTATGTTTGGATGAATGCAGTTTTCAGAGTGTTAAAAAACACTTTTTGAGTCACACCTGGTTATGCTCAGGGGTTACTCCTGACTCTGCACTCAGGAATTACTCCTGGCGATGCTTGGGGGTCATATGTGATGCGGGATCGAACCCAGGTTGGCCACGCAAGGCAAACGCCCGCCCGCTATGTTGTTGTTCTGGCCTAGTTTTTAGTTTTAAGGAAGTCACTCTTTATAGTTATGCCTTCACTTTGTTTTAAGTTCCCCACAGACATAGTTTGTATTGTTTCACCATTAACTGCCAGGGTGTGCTTTGGAGTATGGTGTCGGGCATACACCCAAATTCCAGCTGGGTTTCCATTTGCCCTTTTCCTGTCTCTTGGCAGTGACGGCATTACGAGAAACCAAACGTCCCTGTAGGCTCCGGTGGGCTTCTGGACTTTACTTTCTATTCTGCTGGTCTGTTTGTCTCTCCTTAAGCCCATAGTATGAACTGTTTATAGTAAGTCTTATTTTCAGCCTTTCATATTTGCAGGACAAGACTTTCCACCAACTCCCAGGAGTTTCTACAAAGGACTTTTTTATTTGCTACAATAAAATCACCTAGTGTTGCTCAGTTCTCACTGCAGGCCCTGTCTGTGCTCAGGATCACTTGTGGTGGTGCTCAGGGGCAGGTACAGTGATGGGGATTAAAGGTTGGCCGCAGTGAGGCAAATGCCTTCTACTGTACTCCCTCTAAGGCCACGTGCTCTTGACCTTTGTTTCTTCCTCTCTACAGTTTTAGGATCCTCTTTCAATTCACATAAAGTATCTGTTAGGAATTTTCTTGTGATGGCAGTTGAACATCTTCAGGGAGCACAGAGCTGTCTGGGGCAATGACCGTCCCTGTCCACGAGTACAGGCCATGTCCCCACGCAGTTAGCGCAGCTTTGGTCCCTTTCTCAGCTGAGAGCTTTTCTCCATGACTTGCTGGTCTTTTGCCAGACTGGACCATAACTAGTGGGTATGAGGAAGGCTAGTGAAAATGATCATATTGAAAAGTAGTGGTATGTATTGTGGGGTCAGAGTGATAGCCCAGCGGGTAGGGCATTTGCCTTGCACGCTGCCAACCCGGTTCCATCCCGGCATCCCATGTGGTTCCCCAAGCACCACCAGGAGTAATTTCTGAGTGTAGAGCCAGGAGTAAGTCCTGAGCATCGCCAAGTGTGACCCAAAAAGGAGAAAACAAACAAAAAACACCTGGTGTGTATTGTACTTAGAAATTTAATTACTTTTTATATGCTTATTAGAAAATTCTAGTAACCTTGCTGTGTTACTTTATACATCCTAGTAATTTTTTCTTTACTAGGAAACTTGCTAGAAATTTCCTAGTAAATTTCAAGTTCAGGTATGCCTGATCCAGAGACTCAGATACACGGAGCTTAGCTGCTACTGGCTCTCCCTGTGCTCAGCTGATCATGAGGCACCCGGGAGAGAAGGCGTGTTCTAGTCCTGGCCTTCCATCCCTTTAGAGCTTCACAAGAAGCCAGAGGAATGCCCACACCATGAGGGCCGCCATTTTCAATATTTGGACTCCATCGCTCATCAGAACTCCACCCAAGAGAAAAGCCCATCTCTCCCTATTGCGGTTCATCAGTAAATGCACAAGATGAGCACCTACTACTGAGAGTATCCCACCCGCATGGCAGAGCCTGGCAAGCTACCCATGTCATATTTGATATGCCAAAAACCAGTAACAATTATAGACCTCATTCCCATGACCTGAACGAATGGTCTGAGGCTCTTTGTGTTCCTGGAGTGAGTAGATGCCCTTGGGCTACATTGGCACTCAACGGGACATATGGAGAT
Source organism: Cryptotis parvus (assembly GCA_021461705.1). Taxonomy (NCBI): domain Eukaryota; kingdom Metazoa; phylum Chordata; class Mammalia; order Eulipotyphla; family Soricidae; genus Cryptotis; species Cryptotis parvus. Next base: position 143,646 of record JAJIBD010004803.1, on the reverse strand, counting down.
GTTACTGGTGTCCGCTCCAGCAAATCGATGAACAACAGGAAGACAAGTGATACAAGTGAAATAATTTTCCTAAGCCATTGTATGAAGCTCTCCTAATAACGATAGTTTCATTTCTTCCTTTCTGTTCCTTACACTTTGTTGTTAGTTTTTAAAAAATTTTATTATACCACCGTTAGATATACAATTACAAGATATTCATGTTTGAGTTTTGGTTCTATAGTTTTCCAGCACCCATCCCTCCACCCGTGCCCATCTCCCATAACAAGTGTCCCCACCTCCCTCCTCCTTCCCCCCCAGCCTGCCTCTGTGGCAGGTTCTTTATCTCCCTCTCTCTCTCTCTCTCTCTCTCTCTCTCTCTCTCTCTCTCTCTCTCTTTTTCTCCTTCTAGCTTCCCTTTCTTACACATTATAGATTGTAATATATTCTAGAACATGATTGGTTCCACTAGTTTGATGTACCGCGTAGCTGCAAGTGGTCACGTGACTCTGGGACGGCTGGATGGCAGCTCTCCCTGGTGTGTCTGAGTCTCTGCATCATGGCCAAGAGCCCCGAGGCAGTTCATGGGCGGGGCCATCAGGCCTCTGGAACGGATCAGAGAGGGGAAGGGGTACCCCAGCTCCATCTCCAGGAACGCCTGGTGACATCCGCCTCCGAGTCGCCTACCTGGGCTCGAACTCGGCTGCTCTGAGCTGGTCTTGGGATCAGCGTCTCTCTTGTGTGGGTTATGATGCGCTGTGGGGTCCGGACCATGAAAATGGCGGCTATTAAGGTGAGCGAGTCTCATCCGGCTGCTTCCGAGGCCCTACAGAGGTGATGGGTCAACACCCAAAACCCATCTTGCCTCCTGGGAGCCTCATGGTCAGCTGAGCTAGGGGAGAGCCGGATGGCAGCTCTCCCCAGCGTGTCTCTACACTGTTGTTCTTTTTAACCTGCCTCACCACTAGCCTTGTTCCTCTTCCCTAAGTGTCAGATAAAGCTGGTGACATAGGACAGTGGCTGTTTTGATTTGATGCAGTCTTAAAAAAGAAAAATCGCCATTTCTGCACTAAGCATATTGTTCTTTGGGACATGTTGACTTTATCAGCTTAAAGACGTTTATTTTTGGTTTACAATGGTTTCTTTTTTCTTTTTCTTTTCTTTTTTTTTTGACCGCATCCGGGGGCATTAAAGGGTCACACCCAGCAATGCTCATGGATTACTCCTGGCTCTGAACTCAGGAATTACTCCTGGTGGTGCTCGGGGACCATATGGGATGCCAAGGATTGAACCCGGTCGACTGCATGCAAGGCAAATGCCTTCCCCGCTGTACTGTTGCTCTGGCCCTCATTTAATGGTTTTCTTTTAAATGATGGAAAGAATCCATTTAATCAGATTTCATGATTGGTGACAAAAGCCAATCTGTTTTTTTTTTTTTTTAAATCTGTGGATGTAGTAAAAGACATTGGCAGGTTTTTTCATGTCAGGCCAACCTGAGTGCTCTGCAGGAACTTCGGCTTGGCCACAGGGCAGTGTTCTTCTCCTATAGGGCTGTGCTTGCTGTATTTGTATTTGTTGCGGATTTTCACGGCTCTGTGAACAGGAGACTCAGATCCAGTTTTCCGTCATTGCGCTGCCTGGTCAGGTTGGCCAGCAGAGTTATACAGGCTGGACGGATGAATCAGCAACACGGCTGGGGCTGCTTAGGAAGTTAGGAGGTAATTGGTGGAGGTGTGGAGATCCAGTATTTACTTGCCAACTTTCTCTTGCATTTTCCTGGGTTTCAGGCTCCAAGTCCCGAGTGAAGGGATGTGATGCGCAGAGCAGGTTGGGGCGGGCGAGGGCGACGCTGGATCGTTCACCTTGGCAGAGGAAGAGCAGCCACTGCCCCCCCGAGGCAGGCAGGACGTGCTCTGCTGGACACTTCATTTCCCCACCTCTGACCTCCTTAGAAAACTAGGGCCTATGGGCGGGAGTGACAGTACGGTGGAGAGGGCGCTCGCCTTGCACGCGGCTGACCTGGGTTCGATCTCCGGCATCCCATGTGGTCCTCCTCGCGCCACCAGGAGTAATTCCTGAGTGCAGAGCCAGGAGTAACCCCTGAGCATCACCAGGTGGGACCCAGAAACAGAAACAAAGTCCTGTTCTTGACAATATCTGTCTGAAGGTCATCGATGGTCATCCCTTACTCATCAAAGACTGGGCACACTGAGTGTCCCAAGGGAAGGAATGAGAGACACAGGGAGACAGACAGGCCGTGGAGATGTTGGAGTATTCCCGTAGCGCTCGCGGGGGAACGTGGGTATTCTCAAGGGCTCTTGCTTGCCTGCAGTGTTAACTATTGTTTTTTTAGTGGTTTTGTTTTGGAGCCACACTTGGCCTTGTTCAGGGCTTACTCCTGACTCTGTGCTCAGGGAATACTCCTGGCACACTCAGGGGACCACGTGGGGTGCTGGGGATTGAACCTGTGTACACTGTACTGTCACTCCAGCCTGACTCGTTACTTTGTGAGCATCAAATACCCATGGCTTCAACTGTCTCCTTCAAAACAAAACAAAACAAAACAAAACAAAACAAAACAAAACAAAAACACCAACTGGTCTGTCTCCCCCCTCACCTCCCCCTCAGAGCAAGGGGCTCCCTGCCTCTGCTCTGCCCTTCCCTGGTGGACAGATGCCTGGCTTTGGGTGCCTTGGGACTTTGCCATTTCCGGTGGGACGCACCTCCCTGCAGATTCCAGGCTGCTCAAGGTTGGCTTCAGGCTCTCTCCTCCCCTTCACCCCACACGGCTGCTGCAGTTCCATCCCTGGCATCCCATGTGGTCCCGAGGACTGCCAGGAGTGATTCCTGAGCACAGAACCAGAAGTCATCCCTGAGCATCGCCAGGTGTGGTTCCTAAAACCACCCCAATCCCCTCACCCCAATAAACCAAGTGGCATTCAAGTGCGTGATTAATGTTCCTCTCCTTGCCCCAGCTCTGGTTCCTCCCCAGGGCCTGTTGTCGGCACTTTGGGGTCCACTGCTTGAGATCTGAAAGCCAGCGCAAGCTTTTTGCATGTGTACATGGGGGCTGAGAGCATTGTGGGGGTGACCCCGCGCCCCTGGAACATGGGCTCACCCTATGGGTTAGCTTCCTCCTTCCAGCCCCCTCCCGTCCATAATGGATCCCATTCCATTCCAGTTCATCTCCATTGATCTTGCGCTTTAATGGCTGTGGAATAATCTATTTAGCCAGTCCTGTCGCTGTGTGTCACAGGAGATGTGGCTGGGCAGCTGTCCTTGTCCAGCTGGGAGAGGCCTGCCACAGATCTCCCCGACCCAGATAGGGCCTTTTAATTAAAGCCCCCAAGCGTGGACCTCAGCCCTAGAGCACTGCTCCATAAATACTGGTTGATGACAACCCTCTGTTGTCATATTAATTAGAACAGGAAGAGGCCCATTAGGGCAATAATCGAACATTCGGGGTCATAGTGGTCCCCAGGAAGGGTCCTGCTTCATGCTCTTGGCTCTTCGAAGACAAACCACATTAAAAGTAATAAGCGGCAAGTGCCTCTATAGCAGTGCGTAAAATATTCTCCAGGGAGCGTGAGCCGGACAGCCGGCATGAAACTCCGGCATTAAAGATAAAACAGAGGGAATATTTGCCCAGCATCGTTACCTAGAAAATACACGATTTGATCTAGATAGCGGCATTTACTGTATAAATTATTGTGGCCTCGACTTCAATCACAAACAGCCTTCAAGTTGGGCAATTGCCTTATAAAAAAAGAGGAGAAGGGAACAGTTTTCAATTGTCTGGAATGAGCTTGAGAAACAGGTCAGATCTGACAGAACAATTTAAACTGACCGTCTCTTTATCTGATGTGGACGTCATTTTTCAGAGGGGTAACCAGCTCAAATTAAATAGTTTTCCCGCAGACAGTCTGTCTGTCTTTTTTTCTCTGCATTTTTTTTTTTAATCTTTTAGGTTTTTTTTCCTTTCCTTCACCCGGCCTGGTGCCATACTCCACTACCCATTTAGGGAGACCTGTCTGGGCCATGCAGACGAATGGGCCATGTTCAAGAGGGAAAAGAAAGGAGTGATGATGATGATGATGATGATGATGATTGTTATTATTATTATTATTATTATTATTATTATTATTATTTTTTGGGGGAACACTAGGCAATGCTCAGGACTTAATTCCTGACTCTGGGATCACTCCTAGTGGTGCTTGGGGACCATATGGGACGCTAGGCACTGAATCTGGATTGGCTGTGTGTAAGGTAAGCACCCTACCTGCTGTCCTAACACTTTGCCTACAAAAAAAAGTGATGTTAAAAATAATACTACTGAAGGCGAGCCAGAGGCTGGACCCAGAAGACTGTGCCTGTGTGCTCGATGGCCCAGTAACCCTCAGAACCCCTGGGCTGTATTTGCACGCGATGGTCAGTGCATCAACCCTCAACGTCACCAGGCGGCCGGAGATTGGCTCAGGGTGAGCACTGCTTGTGGCTGTGGTGTGGGGAGAGTGCCCGAGACCCCCACACTAAGGCAGGGGCTTCTTAAGGGTTCAGAGCTTCCCAGGGACCCCCCCAGCTGGTCCCTCTTCTCAAAGGGGCGCTAACCTGAGGGGCATGGAGCGGCCTTTTCCTCCTGCCTCAGAGCCGGGTGAGGGTCAGTGGCAGGTTCTCAGGCAGGGGTGAGGGGTCCCAGGCTCTATTGCATCCCCAGCTGGGTGAGGCCACCTTGCCTTCTTCTGTGGATGAGGACCTGGCATCCGGGGGCATTGACGTGTGGATGCTCACGGTTGGCCTCAGGTAGGTCTGGGCCTCTCTGTCCAGGTCTGTCCAGGCCTGTCATGCTCAGGACATGTTCTCAAGCCACTAGGGCAGACGGTGTCAGTCTAAGCAGGTTGCCCAGATCCTGCGGCCACGACTCACTACAGGGGGACAGACAGAGAAGGTGGCGAGTGGCTAATAGCAACTCCGAGTCAGCGAATGGCCCATCATGGGCTCTTCAGTTCCAGCGACTCTGGGGGCTTGAGCCATCTCCCAGATCCTCTTCCCTGCCATCTGGAGCTGCATTGCTGGGTTTGGTCTTGGTTTTGGGGATGAAACCCCTGGGGACGAGCTGAAGGCGGGAGGGGGCATCTCTGCTTTCCTGGAGCCAGTGAGTCGGGCAGAGGCCAATCCCGGAAGTGATGATGGGCTTGATCAGTGCTGACTCTTGGGGTTCTGGGCGGGTGCCCCTGGTGGTCTCCTGAAGAGTGGCCTGTGGCACCTTCTTGCTGGCAGGTGAACGCTTGAGCCTGAGTTAACAGGTCCCAGTGGGAATGGATTCCGGGTCTAGGCACCAGTTGGGGAGAACAAGGGCGTCTCTGGTGGGGGCGGAGCTGGAGAGCAGGTCACGGTCACGTCCCTGACCATTTGGGAGAGCGTCTGTACCTGTGGAGTGAATGTCAGCAGGATGGTGTCACGAGACCACACAGGGAAGGATGATGGTTACTGGGGCCCCAGGAAGGAGCAGAACCGAAGCTGCTGACACACATCCATTCCATTCCGTTCGTTCCGTTCCGTTCCGTTCCGTTCCCGTTCCCCGTTCCATTCCGTTCCCCGTTCCATTCCGTTCCTGTTCCTTCCCCGTTCCATTCCATTCCGTTCCCTCTTCCATTCCATTCCATTCCATTCCATTCCTTTTTTTTTTGAGGAAAGGGTGGGGGCAGGGTGGCCACACCCAATGGTGTTTATTTATTTATTTTTGCTTTGGGACCATACCCAGCTATGCTCAGGGGTTGCTCCTGGCTCTGTACTCAGGAATCATTCCTGGAGGTGCTCAGGGGGCCCCATGGGTGCTCTGGATAGAACCCGGCTTGGCCACATGTAGGGCTAGAGACCTCCCGACTGTGCTGTCGCCTCCGGCCCCCCAGTGGTGCTTAGAAGGGTCCCTTCTACAGTGGTGCTTGGTCATGCAGTGCCAAGGGAGCAAACTCCGAGTCCCAGGCTGAAGAGCATGGGCTCAGGCCTTCGAGCACCTCCCTGGCGGTGTTCTTGTGTATGTATCACCTCCCTCGGGCTCTGTTCTTGTCAGCAGGGAGAACCTCCTCCCCTCACCCCAGCTCAGGCCCGTCTCTGCCGCCAGCGCTGGGGTTCTGTTAGGCCCTGGGGGCCGAGAAGGCTCAGGGAGAGGCAGCTCTCCCAGTTACCTGCTTGCTGCGTGGACTCTACCCACAAACCTTGGCGCCTAACTCCCCCTCCCCACCTCCTCACATAACTTTCTCCAGTTCTGGGGGCCGAGTGTGTGCTGGGCACTGCCCGCTGCCCCATATCTGAGGCTGGCCTGGCTGTCACAGACTTCCCTGCTCTGTCAGGGCCCCGAGGTCACACGAACAGCTGCAAGGCGGGTGCTGGGTGTGTGTGTGGGTGCCACGTGGGGTCCCGTCCTCTCCAGGGGGTTTCCCGGCCTCTCTACCCAGCTTGGCCGCGTGTCTCTGGCAGGCTGTGGGTCAGAGCAGAGACTTCCAGCCTTCTGCAGGCCTGTGTCTCGCTGCCCGTCCTTTTGAGCCTGTGTTTGCCCGACGGCTTAGGTGTGGCTCCTGGAGGCCGAGGAACTCTGGGTTCAGTTTGTTCGTCCATCCTGTCACTCAGCGTCTCTTGATCGGTGACTTCTGTCCATTGACACTAGATTATTGATATGCAGGAACTTTAAAACATTTTATTATATTACCGTGAGACAGACACTTACAAGGCTCCTCTCGGTGGGGCCAAGCAGTGTTCCAGCCCCATCCCTCCACAGGTGCAGTCCCCAGCACCAACGCGCCCGATTCCTCCCACCCCCAATCTCTCCATGGCAGGCACTTTTCTTCTCCCCATCTGTCTCTGTCTCTACCACACACACACACACACACACACACACACACACACACACACACACACACACATTTTTTTTGCCCTGCAGGAACTTCTGGGTCCCCTTTCGTAGGAGCTGAGCATGACGTGAGGTCTGTCTTGCCTTTTCAAGCGGCTCTTTCAATTCTTCTCACAAAACTGCTTTTACGGCCGTGCAGTTCCCAAGCTGTGGCTTGTCCGTGAAGTTCTGCACCATTTCTTCACCTCTCGGCAATCATCGAGGTGGACGGAGGAGTCTTGGTGAGGATCACGTCATTCACTTTCGCGCGATGTCCCCCATTCTTTTCCGGCCCGTAGACACTCCTCGGCTCAGTCTGCTCTGAAACTTAAGGGCTTTTCCCCATTCGGAGAGTTTTTTCTATGATCTTGCAATATTCTGTCTGGCTTCTGTCATTCTGATCACAATGGTTCTTGGATTTATTTTTTCTTTTGGATCCCTCTTGGCGGGGCCCCTTTGGGCCCCTTCAGCCTGGGTGCTTGGTCTGGGAAAATCTCATCTGTGATTTCTTGAACTCTTGGTTCTTAATTGAATTCTCCTTCCCGTGCCTCAGGGCTCCCGTGACTCTCGTATTATTCCTGCGGGACCACCCCTTCGTCTCTGCTGTGCCCTTGATTTCTTTTCAGTCTTTCTTCCACCTTCTGTTGATTTCTCGAAGTTTCCTGCTCTCGCCCTGGAGCTCAGCGCTGCTGAGGTTTCCCATGGAGCATTACTTCCCCCTCCGTCCTCTTCAGCTCCGTGACTGAGTGCCGTAGCCGTCTCTGTTCCGCTGTCCTCGCAGCTGTCCTCGGCACTCGTGCCGGCCACTGCTTCCTGAGCTCACTGCCGGCCACTGCTTCCCTGAGCTCACTGCCGGCCACTGCTTCCTGAGCTCACTGCCGGCCACTGCTTCCTGAGCTCAGTGAACACCCTCATCGCGGGTCCCTGAAGTTCTGGAATGGTCAGAACTGCGAGTCTTCTGAGCCATTCTCTCCACTCTTGGTCGCGGGGGTGCTTTATGCATTGCCCCCACTGTCTGCTCTTCGGGGTGCGGGGAATTCTCCTAGTTCTCTCCTGGACAAGTGCTCTCAAGGATCCAGCCCCTAGAACAGACCCTGAAGTTAAAGCTTCCGTTGGAGCCCTGCTGGGCCATGGCTGGGGTCCTGGCGTCCCTCCCACACTCCCGGCTACCTGCTCCAGGTGCCCACAATGCTGGGGCACTCACCTGGTAACTGGCAGAGTTGGAGATGTGCTGGGCAGCTGTAGGCAGGCTAGCTGACAACAGGACTGGCCTGGGGCGGGGTTTGGGCACTGAAGCCCCCTACCCCCCTTTTCAGTTGTGCTGCATCTACAGAAAACCGTGGGCCACGTCCAACCACACCAGCAGACATCTGTCCTTTCTGAATTGCCCTGAAAATCCATCCTCATTCCCCGCGCCCCCCCACCCTGACCCAGGGAGAAGCAAAAGTACATAAATCCTGCTTGCATTTTCTGTAAAGGCACTTGTTTAAAACCAATTCTCTTTGCCCCTTGGGATCTGCTCCTGCCTTCTCTGCCTTGCCTCGCCCCCAGGGGTCCACAGTGCGTGGACTGCAGCCAAGGCACTCCCCAGAGGAGAGACTTGAGGGGCGCCAGCTGCCTACTCCCATCTCAGGGCCGTCCTGCTGGCACCTGGTCCCTGCACCCTCCCACCTGCAAGGGACCCCAAAATTAGCATGTAACTATTATTTCCCCACGACCCTCACTGAGGACGGGGCAGGAGGAGCTGTCCCCTCTAGGGCCCAAGCCCAAGGTTCTGCTCTGTGTTTTGAGCCAAGACGGAAGTGGACCCTCTCTCCGTGGTGGACATGGATCTGTCCAGCTTCCCTTTCCTCCATGGCAGTCAAGATCAGGTTCAGGGGCAATACTCACCGTTAACGTCTCTGGGCGGCTCAGTGCTTTCCCGCTCTGGTCTGTTTAACAGCCTGACCTTTCAGATCTTTTTTGTTTGTTTGGGTTTGCGGCCACACCCAGCAGTACTTGGTCTTAGTCCTGGCTCTGAGCTCAGGGGTCGTTCTTGGCAGGGGCTCAGGGCTGGGGAGGTCCTCTATGTTGTTGGGGATCAAACCTGAATCAGGCATGTGTAAGGCAACCACTTCCCACGGTCTCTCCAGCCCTTCTTTTTTGTATCTTGTAAGTTGGATCCTATCAGTAGATCGGCATGTTTTTGTTTTCTTTTGTTGTTTCATTTTTATTTAAATTTTTTAAATTGAGTCATTGTGAAATAGGGTCATGATTGGGTTTCAGTCACACTTCTCCATACAAGCTCCCCGGAAATCCATTTTCCTGGGAATTGGGGGTCTTTTTTTTTTTTTTTGTCTTTCTGGGTCACACCTGGCAATGCTCAGGGGTTACTCCTGGCTCTGCATTCAGGAATTACTCCTGGCGGTGCTCAGGGGACCATATGGCTTTGATGTATGACGTTACTGCTTAGCTCCTTCACATGCCCACAACCCGCCGCCCCGTCCCTGTGGCAATTCTGGTCTGATTTTCCCACCTAGCCTCCCACTCTGCTGATAGACGGATCTGGTTTTGGGGCACACTGTTACTCCCCATCCGCACCACCTCGTGCTGCACACCCTCCATTTGTTTCTGCTTCTTCCAGTCAACCTATTCTGTGCCTCACCAAACCTGCACTCTCAGCTCTGTAATCCAGTGTCCAAGGGCGAATAGTGATCAGTATTGTCTGTACCCTTGATTTGTTTCTCCTTCGACCACCAATGATGAGCGCATCCTGTATCCGTCCGCCGGCCACCTGTGAGCGAGCGCATCCTGTATCCGTCCGCCGGCCACCTGTGAGCGAGCACATCCTGTATCCTTCCTCTGCCTCAGGCTTATTTCCCTAGCACTGCCAATGCCATCCAAGTTGCATTTTGCTGCATAACTTACTCTTCTCCTTGTGGCTGTTTAGTATTTCTTGGTGCATTAACCCCCCAGCTTCTTTTTTTTTTTGGCCACACCCAGCAGTGCTCAGGCCTTACTCCTGGCTCTGCACTCCTGAGAATGGGCTCAGGGACCCTATGGGATGCTGAGCCAACCCTTGGTGGCTGTGTGCAAGGCAAATGCCCCACCCGCTGGACTAAGACTCCAGCCTACAATCCCTCAGATTCTTGATCATTCATCTGTTACTGGTCATTTGGGGTTCCCATGTCCTGGCTCCTGTCCTCGGAGCTGCAATGAACATAGCCCTGCACAGATCTTTCGAATGAATAGTTTTGTTTTGGGGATAGACTGCTGGGTCCTATGCTCTATTTCTATTTTGGGGACACATCCCCGAAAGGCAGGGTGTCTTGTTCACTCCAGAGGATGTTCCAGAGTTCGTTTTTACTCACAGTACATCAAGATTCATTTTTCTCCCACAGCCCTGCCAACACTTGTTTCCTCCCCCTTTTTAAAAAAAATATCTGCCATTCTTATTGATGTCGACCCTGGACAGCACTGGTTATTGTTGTGGTTCTTAAAAATATTTGCAAAAAATTTTTTTTGCCAAGGATGTTCACCCTCAGTGGTTGGTGATTGTGGGCAGATATCGGTGACAGGGCAAGAGAAGACCCCCAGCCTTGGAGCTTGGTCCCCACTGACAAGACCCCAGTGTCTGGGACACTGGACTGCAGGGGAGCCTTGTGGACAGGCCTGATTGTGGGTGTTACTGCCCAGGATTTGGGACTCAGGGCGGCTTAGAAGCTACAGAACATTCCAGAAGGAACCCAGCCTGTCTTTCCTAGGAACAGACTGGGTTGGGCCCCCTTCTGTGCTTTCAGTGTCTTCGCTGAAATAAACATTTGCTCCCATAAGAAAAAAAGAAACCCCCAAGTGTTTGGGTAGAGAACTCTTCCATGGGGGAGGGACGGGGAGCCCCCGCCCTCCCTCGGAGTGCCCACCTGCTCCCTCCCTCCCCCCCTTTCTGAAAGCCCATTTGTAACCATTACCTGGGTGTCACTGAGGTGATGAAATGCATTGCTGCTCCCTGCCTTGGTGGTTGCGGCCCTTGCCGGAGTGCGCTTGGGCTTCCTGTGAGCGGCGCCCCCTCCCCCAGCCCCAGGCCCATGAATCATATCAGGCAGGCGGGTAACCCAAGCCCATTGCACCCCTCGCCCCAGACAGCCACGGCCCTCCTGCCAACTTAATTTCAGCCTAAGGGATGCTTTTAAGAGGATTTCAGAGCGTGAAAACATCTCCTCGAAAGAATCGTAGTTACATTAAAAACTAATTATTGGAGATCAGGGGTATAGATCCACGGCCGCGGGCAATCCATCTCTCAGACCTTGAAATATCATTGCATAACAGGTTAAGGAGACCCACCCTGGGGGTCCCAAAGAGGTGGTCAAACCACTCAGCACCTGGAAGAAACCAGTGACAGGACAGAGACCAAGAGCTCTGCGCTCTGGCTGCAAAGAAAACCTTCTAGAAGACGACTTTAAGGCAATGCATCAGTAACGCATCATGCAGACACTTAACCTCGGCAAGGCCTGTTGTTGGGGCCAGCGCTGGTCACTTGCCAGGGTGAGGGCCTACTCCAGCTTGGGCAGGGCAGGCTCGGTCCAGCGCTCATTCATATTATATTGGACACACCCCGCCCGCCCGCACACCAGCTCGTGTGCTTGAATGTGGTGCTTTCTGGCGTTTTACCGAGACTGGGTCAGTAACGATGTTTCTGGTCATCTGTAACTATCTCCCGTTGGCCTAAACGATTTATTATTTATTATTACTGGTATTCATAGATGTGGGCCCGAGAGTTACGAGCGTCCCCTCCTTCCTTTGTGTCTGATCCGCTTCTCCCTAAACGGGCCCCCACGATGGACCTCAAACACGTGTCCCGGCACCCCAGCCCTGGCGCTTCCGGTCTACACCCAGGACACGGGGTTTGTCCGTCCTCCGGGCATGCCCTTCCAGTCCCAATGCCGTGGATTGGCTGAGCTTGGGTCACATGGCCACGGCTCAGCCAATCAACGTTGCCTGATGTAAAGTGAGCCGGAGAAATGGAGTCGCATTGTAGGTCCATACTGGCACCTACTGACCTCCCCAAGCACCGGGCGGTGCTGCCCCTTCACGGGACTCGCGCTTTGCTCCTGGATAAATTAAGGTTGTTGCCCCACGACACACGTGGCTGGGAGTTTGCCATGTTCCAAGAGTCTGTTGGAAGGGCCAGAGAGAGGAGGAGCGCTGGTCTTGCGTGCAGCCGGCCTGTATTTGATCCCTGGCACCCCATATGGTCCCTGGAAGCCAGCCAGGACCGGCCCCTGAGCACAGAGCCAGGAGCAAACCCAGCGCACTGCCGGGTATGGCCCCAAAAGACGAAACAAAACCCTGGGCCCAGTGGTGGCTGTGGTTATGGGCTAAGTCATGGTTATGCCCACATCACAGTCCATTTTGTTTGGAATAGATGAGAAACGGACCCTTCAGAGGGTCTCTTAGACCCTCAGAGGCAGACGCTATTCCAACAGGGTTTGTTACGATTCAGTCTGTCTGTCACTGGCAGGAAATATCAGCAGCTCTGGGGCCTGCTTCAGAAGGAGAAAAGCTCGTGGAGCTGTGGGGGGACAGGCAGCCTGAGGAGCCCAGAGCGTGGTCACGTGTGGGTGGTCTTTACTTCCGAGCAAGTGACAGGCGCGTTGTTGGAAGGTGGGGCGAGCCCCGCCAGTTTGGGTTCAAGACATAGCACCCCTGGGCGTCGAGATGGCCGGTGGGAGGAAGCAGAGCTTGGCAGGCCCTCGCGCTCTCCTCTGAGGTCTCGCTGCAGACTGCAAAGCAAGCCCTAAAGCCCTAAGGCCGGCCGGAGAGACGCACAGGCCCATTTACCAGCAGGCGTTGAGACCGCTTGTGCCTTCTTAGCAACGATGGGTGCAGCACAGTAGGTGTGTGCCCTAATTTGGATGCCTTGTGGAGTTTTTGTTGTTTTTGAGCCCCACCTGGGGATGCTCAGGGCTTACTCCTGGCTCTGTGCTCAGGGATCACTCTTGGAGGGCTCTGGGAAGCCTAAGTAGGGCCTGGGAGGGAACCCGGGCCAGCTGTGTGCAGGGTGAGTCTTATATGCTGTTCTAATTCTCCTGGACTCTCCTGGGAGAGACAGACATGAGGCAGAGCTGCTACTGACTCTCACTGTGCCCAGCCACTCATGAGGTGCCCAGGAGGGATGGCAGGTTCTAGCCCTGGCCCACCACCCCAGTAGAGCCTCACAACATGCCAGACGACCCCCACTCCATGAGGACCTCCATTTTCCACATCCGACTTCCTCCTCGTCAGAACTCCACCCAGCAGACCAGCCTATCACAGCCCGGCTTGCGCGGCCGCTTGTGGCTGCACCGTTCATCAATAAATGCTGGATTTTGAGATGACTACAAGAGTATGCTACCCACACGGCAGAGCCTGGCAAGCTACCCGTGTCGTATTTGATATGCCAGATACCAGTAACAATTATAGACCTCATTCCCATGACCTGATGGAATGGTTTGAGGCTCTTTATGTTCCTGGAGCAAGCAGGTTCCCTTGGGCTCTACTTGCATGAGACAGGACATATGGAGATGTTACTGGTGCCTGCTCGAGCAAATCGAAGATAAACGGGAAGACAGTGATACAGTGAATTCCTCCTGGCCTTGTTTCTTATTTGACTCATGGTGGAGTGTAACACTGTGCCTTCGGCTCACAGGGGTCTTTCTTGGGGAGGGGAGGTGTGTTTCCCAGCAAAGCACTGGCTGCAATGCAAAGCCCTTGACCTTCCAGTTCTTGCCTTAGTGTCCTACGCTTAGTGTCCAGGCTGACCCTTGGTTGGCTGAGGAGGACAGGCTGGTGCACCCTGTCCCTGGGATGTGCCATCTCAGAAGGCCTGGTCAGGCCTTCTAACCTCAACTTCTAACCTCCACTCTGCTCACAATGAGCTTGAGGTTCTGAAAAGCTCTTCCGTGACCCAGTTTTCTTTTCTACCCCAAATTTTATTACACCATTTTAGACATACAATTGAAAGATGCTCATGTAGAGTTTTGGTTCTACAGTGTTCCAACACCCATCCCTCCACCCAAACCCATCTCCCATCACCAATGTCCCCACCTCCCTCCCCCCCCACACCTCAACTACTTGGCGGGTTCTGTATGTCTTTCTCTCCTCTCTATCTCTTCCTCCCGCCAAACTTTCCTGCACATCGTGGAATGCAGTGGACTAAAGGACATTACTGTTTCCACTATTTTGATGGACCACACTGCCAAGCGGTCGCGCGGCCTGGGCTTGAACTGGTTTTGCTCTGTTAATCTGGTTGTGAGGTAGTATCCCAGCATCTGGACAGTGAAGGTGGTGGCTAGTGTGGTGGGCAAGTCTCATCCGGCTGCTTCCTGGACCCCCAGAGGTGATGGGCCCACTCCCCAAAACCCATTTGTCCTCCCGGGAGCCCCATGGTCAGCTTAGCCTGGGGAAGCGGAGTTCCAGCTTCCCCAGTTGCGTCCGAGGCCCGCATGCTATGGCTGGTCACCCCAGGGCAGCTCCTGGGCGGGGCCACCAGGCTCGACAAAATGGAGGGGGAATGGCAGAACCCCTGACTCCATCTGACGAATTCCCAGCGATTCCCGCTTCTGGGAGCTGCCTACCTGGGCTCGAACTGGTTTTGCTCTGTTAATCTGGTAATGAGGTAGTATCCTGGCGTCTGGACAGCGAAGGTGGTGGCTAGTGTGGTGGGCGAGTCTCATCCGGCTGCTTCCAGGATTCCAGGACCCCCAGAGGTGATGGGCCCCCTCCCCAAAACCCATCTGTCCCTCCCGCCGTGACCCACTCTTTGAGCAGAAATAATTATTGTCTTTGCAAGATGAGGTCCCTTGTCTTTGAAAAGTTTGTTTTTGGGGGCCACACCTGGCAGTGCTCAGGGCTTACTTCTGGATCTGTGTTCAAGGATCACTCTAGTGGTCCCTAGGGGGATCCCAAGAGGAGTTGAACGCAGGTCGCCCTTGTGCAAAGAGAGAGCGCTCTACCTGCCGTCCTGGCTCTCAGACCCCAGGTGGGATTTCATCTCTCGCCCTGCTTGGCACATTCTAGAGCCAGGCTGCTGTGGGGCTGTTTGTGGGGTGGGGATGAAAATCAGTGTTTGGAAACTACCATGAGGGCCGGAGCAACAGCACAGCAGGGGAGGGCGTTTGCTCTGCATTTAGCTGACCCAGGTCGATCCCGGCATGTCATATGGTCCCCAAGGACTGTCAGGAGTAATTCCTGAGTGCAGAGCCAGGAATAAACCCTGAGCATTGCTGGGTGTGACCCACCCCCACCCCAAATAAAAAAGGAAAAGAAAAAGGAAAACAACAGTGACCCAAAGGTTGTGGGTTTGAGAGCAACGCACGGCTAGGGACATGTGTGCTCGGGCCACAGCGGAGCAGGCAGGGTCCGTGTGATGGAAAGAGGGTCGGGGGGGGGGCGGTTTCCAGTTCACTGTGTGCCAGCACTGCCCGCCTGCTGATCCCTGGCCCAAGACACTTCCGGAAGGAAGGAGTACAGGAAGACTCAGCAGCACGGGTGGACGCGGCCTCCGGTGGCGTCAGGGTTGCGGGGTTGGTCAGTCCCTCCTTCCTCAAGCAGGACTGAGCAAAGGAAGAGCATGAGCCTGTCGGGTTCTAAGACTCTCCCACTCTGCTTCCTGGTGGACGAACGAGGGGGGGTGGGCAGCCGCAGGGGTCTGCTCTCGCCAGCGGACAGCCTCCATGCAGATCAGATGGAAACATGAATTTCACGGCTTTTCCGGAAGTCACACAGTCCTCTTCCTCTCCATTTGCAAAACCTGGAAACCTGAGCACGTTTTCCTGACCACCCAGCTTGACGGTCTGGTGGACTCAGGTGGAGGCCAGAGTCGGCGTGGCCGGGTTGCTGCCTACCATGAGCAGCAGTGACTGCGGTCCCTGCTGTAAGCGGCGGGTGGAGAGAGTCATCCTCGAGTGCCCGGAAGTCCTGAAGGGGAACCCCGAGCTTGACAACAGACTCGAGCATTCACTGCCGCCATCCGTGGGCACGTCATGCACAAACCCAGATCTCGTGCATCAGGCCCACGTGCCTGACCTGTTTCCAGACTGACTCGACAGCAGGTTCAGTTGCTGGTTTTCAAGTCTGAGTTCCAGCAAATGTGCCGATGGGAACCTGACCGAAGTCAAGAGCGGAGAAAAGTGTCTGCCATGGAGGCAGGCTGGGGTGGGGATGAAGGAATCTGGGGACTTTGGTGTTGGGAAGGGGGCACCGGTGGAGGGATGGTGCTGAACACTGCAGGACCAAAACCAATCACGAACGGCTTTGTAATCGTATTAATCATACATCTCATAATAATATAATACTTTCTGTATCACTGTATCACTGTCTTCCCGTTCATCATCGATTTGTTCGAGCGGGCACCAGTAACATCTCCATATGACCTGTCTCATGCAAGTAGAGCCCAAGGGCACCTGCTTGCTCCAGGAACATAAAGAGCATCAAACCATTCCATCAGGTCATGGGAATGAGGTCTATAACAGTTACTGGTATTTGGCATATCAAATATGTAATACTTTATTTTTAATAAAACCTTGGCTTTGGTAAGAGTCCCATCGGCACATTTGCTGGGACTCAGACTTGAATACAAGCAACTGAACCTCTCTCTCTCTCTGTCTCTCTGTCTGCCTCCCCTCTCTCTCTCTGTCTCCCCTCTCTCTCTGTCTCAATCTCTCTCTGTGTCTCTGTCTCTCTCTCTTTCCCTCTTTCTTTCTCTTACACATTGTGGTTTGCAATACATACCTTTAGGAGTTATCATGTATATCCCTTTGCCTACGTTCAATGCTCAGTTCTAGTCGGGTGTTACTATTTCCAACAATTATCAGCACACTGGTCCCTTCTCTATCTTACCTAACTCCGACCCCTACACACTTGTGGTAGATTCTAACCACTGACAAGTCAAAGTGAGGGTTGGACCGGGAGCAGCACCAGCTGTTCCCACAGCACAAGAGCCAGGCGGCTCTGAAGATGCTGAGCATGAGTGGCAGAAAATGATCCGCGCCCCTCCCCTCTCCACCTCTCATCACGTGGGCATTGCTCAGGGGCTGTTCCTTTTTCCTTGGCTTTTTGTTGGGTCACACCTGGCGATGCTCAGGGGTTACTCCTGGCTCTGCACTAAAGAATTACTCCTGGTGGTGCTTGGGGACCAGCTGGGATGCCGAGGATCAAACCCAGATCAGCTGCATGCAAGGCAAATGCCCTACCTGAGCTCTGGCCCTGCTCAGGGGCTATTCCCTGACCATTCCCAGGAGTGAGCCCTGGCAATGCTTGGGGTGAGGGTTGGCGTTTTTGATGCTGGCTATCTTATCAAGGCTGGCTGTGTGCCAGGTAAGTGTCACACATGGTATCTTCTTTCCGGTCCCAAGGAAACTGATCTTAACATTATAACAAAATTTAGCCAAGAGAAGTATGGCCAGAGCGATAGCACAGTGGGAAGGGTGTTTGCCTTGTATACAGCTGACCCAGGTTCCAGAATGTACTGCAGCTTCAGAAGTATGTAGTGCAGCCTCAGAAGGATATACTGCATCCTCAGGAGGATGTACTCTAACCCCAGAAGAATATCCTTTAGCCTCAGAAAGATTCCCTGCAGCTCAGAAAGATGTCCTGCAGCCTCAGAAGGGTGTACTGCAGCTTTAGAATGATGTGCTATAGCCTCAGAAGGATGTCCTGCAGCCTCAGAAGGATGTACTGCAGCTTTAGAAGGATGTCCTGCAGCCTCAGAAGGATGTACTGCAGCTTTAGAAGGATGTCCTGCAGCCTCAGAAGGGTAGGGTACTGCAGCCTCAGAAGGATGTACTGCAGCCTCAGAAGGGTTACTGCGCCTCGGGTGTACTGCAGCTTTAGAAAGATGGCTACAGTCTCGGGGATGTCCTGCGGCCTCAGAAGGATGCCTGCGCTTCAGAAGGGTTACTGCAGCCTCAGAAGGATGTACTGAAGCCTCAGAAGGGGTGTACTGCGCCTGGTGCAGCTGCAGCTTTAGAAAGATGTACTACAGTCTCAGAAGGATGTCCTGCAGCCTCAGAAGTATGCCCTTTATCCTTAGAAGGATGCCCTATTGCCACAGGCCCACTACCATGTTCCAGGGGAGTAAGAATCCTCTTAGCTGGGCCTGATTTATGTGTTATGTTTGGCTGGTTGACTCTGGCTGGGGAGTGGCCTGGGATTCTTGAGAGCCAGGGATAATGAATATCTAGGAAGAATTTCCAGCAGCAGCCCGGTCTGTGGGGGAAAGTTCAGTGTTTATTCAGGTCGCTTTACTTTGGACAAGAGCACTGACGTTTCTCAGTTTTGCTCTTGGGCCACACCTGACGGTGCTCAGGGTTTTCTCCTGGCTCTTTGCTAAGAAATTACTCTTGGTAGGCTCTGGGGACCATATGGGGTGCTGGGGACCAAACTTGGGGCAAGCACCCTACTTCTTATACTCCCCACTCTGACCGACCCCAGTGTCTTGTTTTCAGTTTTCCTTTGAGTTCTGTGAGCTGGACATTATTCTCGTTCCTATTTCACAAGGACAAGGACTCTGAGGCTCAGAACTGGGTAGTGCCTTGCTTGAAGTCGCACAGCAGGTGAATGGCAGAACCGAAGTTCACGTGCAAGCCTGTCCTTCCCTGAGCCTTCCTCCCCCAGCCAGTTTAGGCTTTAGGCACACATTTTGGGGATGCACCCTCAAGACGGGTGCTCTACCGACAGTCATAAGGGTCCCAACCTTATGGGTGGGGATATTGCAACCGTCCCAATAGAGAGAAGGGGAGCAGAGGAAGAAAGTTTGAATGCAGAAATAAGAGCAAAAGCATGTGGCGTTTCTTACCCCAAAACACTCCCGAACCTAATCCTTTTAAATCCCTTCTTTCTTCTAATCCCTGGGGAGGGGAGGGAGGGAAGGCGGACAGCGGCTTCGTTGTCATTGGGTTGGTTCTCTTTGCAGAGCTTGTCCAGTTGGATAGGGGCGTGGATGCTCATTTTAACCCCATTCATTGTGAGTCTTTCCAGGTCACTTTTTGTGAGTTCCTGCCCCCAGGTACTGGGCACAGTTAATTCTTCCTGCAATTAGCATTCATGGTCAGCTAAGCAGAACTAATGCAACAAACCGTTTGACTTTGAAGGTTATGTTACATGTTGCCAAGCTCCCTGGAAAAGGCTCTTTATGAATGAGATATTCTTGACTCTCTTGAGGAATTTAATTTTCCCTTTTCTGGATTGTCAGGTCCCCCTATTGAATTCTTCTCCCTAGTTCCCCAGGAAGCATCCAAGCCGACAGACAGCCCGAGGGAGCCCTGGGGTGTGAGGCCGGTCCTGTCTGTCCGGGCTGGGCTCAGCAAGGCACCTGTCTCTTCTTTAGAGCGGCCCTTTGATAAATGACGGTCACCGCCGCAGAACGCATCAGTGAGGTAGGGGCCTCCTCTCGGGGCAGTGCGAGCAGAGCCCCCGGGAAGCGACTTTTGGCCGTTTCCAAACTCTATTCAGTTATGGCGCAGGATGGCCAAAGAGCAGAAGCAGCAAGAAATGTTTTCAAAAAATCTTAATTTTTTTTCAGAAAAGCCAAGTGACTTCTTTATACTGAATGCATAATAATAATTAACGTTTTAAGTTGATAGCAGAGTGACTGCTTTTTACTAAATGCATGATAATTATTATTCCTGTAAATGGAAAAAAAAGGTCGGAAGATTCATTAGCTGCTTGGAAATGTTCTAATTATTCCCAAGTGATGGGATCAATCAGTTACCTTACCGGCTGGAAATCCTTCGCTGTTGCCTTCACGAAGCGCCTCCCAGCCGCTGGGCTTTTGAAGATGGACAGACAATACTATTTTGTCTTATTTTCTTCCTTTTTATCCCCTTAGAGTTAAAAATAGTGTCAGTGTTTCAACGGATGCTTCAGAGGTTTACATTACAAGCAGGAGACAAAACAAAGTCTAGAAGAGTAGAGAAAAAAAAAATTTAAGACGCCTTTAATTCTTGCTTTCTGAGTCTTAAGATCAGATTTTGTTTACTTGTTTTCTTTTCAAACACCCAAAAGTCTTACAGGTGCCTTTTCAGAGTGCCCTGGGCCCTGAGGCTTGGTCATGGGGCGCGGTCGGCAGGATTGGGGCTTCAGAGAGGACAGGATCAAACTCGAGGCCTCCCACAAGAAAAGCATCAACTCCAGCACTCCTCAGTCATGTAAAACAACATTTGCACTTACTTTTATTTATTTTTGTTGTTTATGTATTCTTAAGACACTGTGATTTATAAGGTGATCCGTAGGGGAGTTTCAGGCCTACAGTGTCCCAACACCCATCCTGCCCTTGTCAGCCAATATCCTAGCTCTCTCCCATCCCTAGCCTGGCTCCTTGACAAGCACTTACTAAGTTTGGTCGTTATTGTTTGGGTCTCCTGTCTCCAATGCTGTGGGCCTGTGGTTCGGGCACAGACACGTGCCATCCCTGTACATCTGATGACCTTGAGGCCCGAGGCCCCTGCAGCACACCCTGGTAGTCTAGTGGTTAGGGTTCAGCACTCTCCCCCATCTTCTTACCGCTCCCTCCCCACACAAATTCTTTTCCTTCTATGGCCTGGTTTCTAATATGGTAATAAGGGACCAGGGTAATCTAGGTACCACCCCCCAATGTCGGCATTCCCGCTCTTGCTGCTCTAAGGAGAACTGAGAACTGAGGTCATCTGGTATTTGTCCTTCGTCTGACTTGCTTCATGAGCATGGCATCCTTCAGTTCCATCCAAGTTCCAGTGTATTGCGGTTTCTCATCCTTCTTTGCAGCTGCATAGTATTCCGTTGGATCTACACATTTATTTTCAGACCTACTTTTCTTTTTATTTATTTATTTATTTTTAATTATAAAAAAACCTGCCATCGCCCAGGAGGGATGGCAGGTTCTAGCCCTGGCCCGCCACCCCAGCAGAGCCTCACAACAAGCCAGACGACCCCCCCCACTCCATGAGGACCTCCATTTCCCACATCCGACTTTCCCTCCTCAGAACTCCACCCAGCCGACCAGCCTATCACAGCCCGGCTTGCGCGGCCGCTTGCCGCTGCGTGGTTCATCAATAAATGCTTCGATTTTGAGATGACTACAAGAGTATGCTACCTGCACGGCAGAGCCTGGCAAGCTACCCGTGTCGTATTTGATATGCCAAATACCAGTAACAATTATAGACCTCATTCCCATGACCTGATGGAGTGGTTTGAGGCTCTTTATGTTCCTGGAGTAAGCAGGTGCCATTGGGCTCTACTTGCATGAGACAGGTCACATGGAGATGTTACTGGTGCCTGCTCGAGCAAATCGATGATGAACAGGAAGACAGTGACTCCTGGCTCTGTGCTTGGGGATCACTCCCGGTTCTGTGCTCGGGATCACTCCTGGCAGGACTTGGGGAATCCTATGTGGTTTTCTGGGGATCAAGACAGCTTCATGCCAAGCCTTCTCCCAGATGCTCTCTCTCCGGCCGGGCAGGGTCAGGGATGCTTGCCCTCCTCTTCCCTCTCTCTCTGTCTCTTTCTCCCCCTCCCCAGTTCTCTAGACGTTTCTCATGAGAAACCCACCGGAGTCCACACCCGCTACCGGGGGATATCTCTCACTTGCTGCTCCTGATGGCGGTGGGTGCCATGACCCTCTGCGGGGGAGAAAGCACCGACCCTGGGGAAAAGGCGGATTCCTACAGCGATTTGACTGACACGGTGCAGAAAGCTGTTGCTTCTAGAAACCCTGAAAAGGATGTTTCCGCTTTTCAGCTACTTCATTCCCAAGTTTTCCAAAGAAGGACACCATCAGGGGCGAAGCAAAGGGCTGGTGTGCACACACGTGCTCCGCTGAGAGTGTAAGCCTGCTTCTTATAGCACACTCATGACAGCACCTCCTCCCCTCTCTGCGCTCGGCCTGGGACTGCTTCTCACTCCCTCCCTTCACACAGCCAAGGGGCTTCTCCAAGTGTGTGCTGTGGACAGACAACGCAGCTCTGCAAAGTCAAGTTCAGGTGACGAGAGCGGGCAGCGTGAATCAGTTTAACATCTGCAATCTTCCTTGTTCTCTAATGGGATTTGTGATTCCAAGGGTAAAAAAAGGATGTTTTACTTAATTTTTTTTGAATCTTACTAGGTACCCATAGCTTAACTTAATGATTTGTATAAGTGATAGTAATTGCTGGGACTCCGGTTGAGTATTATTAGCTATAAAATGAACATGGTTATATGTCCAACAGAACTAGCAAGGGACAGAAATGCAGCCGTATCCAAGAGAAAATAATTACAGCAATAATCAGTGTAATTCATGATAATGGCGGAATTGAATTTCACACCATAGCTCCAAGCACTTACATTTAATGAATGTAGTTTGTGCTTGTTTACTAAAAAAGGTTTTTAGCAGAAAATCGATAATGTAACTTCAGTGTTTCTAATTGCAAATGCAATTATTTTTTTTTTAAAGTAGTGGTTCAATAAGGATTTTGTAGAGAAAATTGAGGTATGTGAGTGCTTTCGGCGCTGACGCTTTAATTAGTCTACCTGTACATTAGTGCCACGGCGCCGTCATATCTATTTATTACAACATATTGATTAAAATGGATTTGTATTCAATTTGAAGACTAGCTAATGTAATGGACATTGAAACTTTTCTGGGAGCGTTGGCTGGGATCACAACGTGTCCCTGGCTAATGAGGCGTGCCTTTAAGAGGTGATTTTGGAAATCATCCTGTAAGCACGTGGGGGTGCAGCAGGCAGGAGGGTGGGGGTAGGGGCCCCCACCCCGTTCCCTGGTGGCTGGGCTGTGAGCTTCAGTACAGCGGGAGGGTGGGGGCCCAAACCCTCTGTCTACTACTGGCTTGGCTTCTGGTGTTTGGTGGATGGCACACCCGGCTGCGCTGGCTCCTGGTGGCGCTTGAGAGACTCTATGGGGTGCTGGGGATCAAACCTGGGTCATCCACGTGCCAGGCAATAGCCTTCCCCATTGCCCCTCAGCGCCCGTCCCTCCCACTTTGACCTCTGCTGCCAAACTGGTGGGAGGAGACAGGCCAGGAAGAGGAGAGGATCAGGCTACGCTGAAGCCCCAGGTCAGCCGGAGAACCTGGGGTCCCCTCCCATCCCTGCGGACATCAAGTGAGGGCCCCACGAGCACTTCCTGTGCACCCAACCCACAGCTCTTGTGCCTTTGGGGGTGCTGCTCTGTGTCCCGTTTCCCAGATGACAACACTGGAGGCCCAAGCACTGAGTGGGGCCGGGGTGGAGAGGGCTGGGTAGCTGTGGAAGAGTTGGAGTCCCCAGGGCTCCCTGGTCACCCCGTGGCACCCTTGTCTGACTCCTCCATTTCTGCAGCCTGCTCTGTCAACCCCACTATGAGGCCGCCCTTCCAGGGGCACTTTTCTCTCTCTGGGCTAGAAATGTGAGATTTTCTACCGCCCTGCCTGCACCCTCCTTCCGACACCCCTCCACTCAGCACCCCAACACCAGGGCCAGGTGAACGAAACAGCCTCACTGGATGGGGCGTCTGCAATCTTCCTGAGTGGGGTGTCTCTCTGTCTCTCCAACCTCTGCATGCCTGGGGTGCCCCTGGAGTCTTGGACAGGCCTGCTGTGACACCCAGAGCCAGCTGGAGAACAGCACCCAGAGGCGCCTGTTGTTTGAGGTGGGGCGTTGTGCCGGGGGGTCCTTCCTTCCTGCACCTCGATTCACACACCCACAAAGAGGGGCTCAGAGCAGATCCTGTCCTACTTGCTCACGGGTGCTGCCCGCGCCCAGAGAAGCCCTGTTTGTCTTTGGGCCCCTCTGCTCGGCTCCTCTGGGCAGTGCTCACCTCCAAACTAGGGCAGAGCTGCCAGAGCCCCCAGTGAAGTGGGTGCTGGTGTGGGACTTGGTGCCACCGGAGGGAAGGGTCCACAGAGGCTCCAGCCTGGGCCCCCGCAGGCTCTCCCCAGGAAGAAGAGCTCCGAGTGGAGGCAGGCCCACAGCGCTACAGGGGCCGGCGCCTGGCGTTGCTTCCCTGCCGCCTCTGCAGCTCCCAGGAAAGATTCTCCCGAATGGTCCCCTTTTTCCAGGCTGGAGGAGACAGACCCTGAGTGTTTGACCAACAAATGTGCAGAAAATAGGAGCTGGGAAGCAGCAATTACGTAATAATCTTATCCCAAGAAAATGCACGCTCAAATGAAGATGGTTCCGCCAGGAGAGCATTAAGGTATACAAAGAGTTCTTAATAAATAGAAATAAATAGTGCGGGCGTTGCGCCGGGTGCCTTCATGGCGACCTGCGCTCTGCAGGCGCTGCACCCACCCGCCTTTTCCACGGGCCCGCGTGGCATTTTGCTCTAGAAAAACAACTAGCTCCTTTCCAGCCAATGATTACGTGTAATTATGCTTTCCCCTGCTATTATTCTAATAGACCTGCCACGCCGCCTCCGAGGACTCTGCCGTTTGGAATACACGACGGCTTTTATGGACGGACTGCAGGAACACTTAATATAGCTCTATTTTTGAATTATCAAGTTCTCTCCTTTTGAAGTCTGTGTTAGTGGAACTCCTATTTATGAGATGTGCTGTGCTTAAAGGTTTGCTATTGATGAAGAGGTCCAACAGAGCCTTTCTCCCGAGGACGGCCGCATTCTCCCTGCGAGATAAATAGCCGTGCTAAAAGGTATGCTGTGTACCTAGGCTGCAAATTACTAGCCAAGTACCTCATCACAGAATCCTTCAAAAATGCCTCTGTGCGTCTTGTTTGTTCTCTTTTCCATAGAGACGGCGACATTTCTTGAAACCCAGCGAGGCTGGAAGCAGGCTGGTCATCACTGGTCATCGCCGTGACTCAGGCTGGAGGGACATGTTGGCGTTGGGACAGGGCGTCTAGTCTTTCTGTCTGAGGGTGCCTTCCGTCTTGTGGGCTCCGTGTTTGGAGAATCCTCTTTTCCTTCCTGGAAAGGTGGCTGTGAGGGGCCTGGGGAGTGGGCGGACAGGGGTCTGTTCTGGAGAACCTGAAATCTTCCACCTCCGCCCCCACAAGTCCTGATCCTCCCAGGCGGGGCCAAGAGTGCTCAGAGATGGAAACGGGGGCCCTGAGTGGGAAGGGGACAGGGGTCTGGTTCCCAAAGCACCAATCCAGTGACCGCTGGCTTCTTTGGTGACCGCCAACACGGGCAGGGGAGGCAGACTGAGGGAAGCACATGTACGTGTGTGGGGGCTGGTCTCTGGTCTGCACCCCCACTGTGGACAGAAAAGCATTTGAGAGGCCCCAGGGCCCCAGCCCATCTCCCCGAGGCGGGCGGGGCCGGACTCCCTGACGCAGACATCACAAACGCAGTAGCAGGAGGTGAGCCCAGTTGGAGACGGGCGCCCAGCCCCCGCATAGAGCCCCCAGGAAGGTGCTGCCTGCCCCTAGAGGAGGCCTGGTCATGCTCATTTGGAACCTTTCTGCACCAGAACCCCCGCCTGCGCCCGCACACCTCGGCTAATCCATCTTCACCTCCATGTTTGACCGTTACGGATAGCCTGCCCCTTAAGCTTGTCTATTTACTAGCCGGGCTGACAGATGACAGCGACGCCAAGCCATGGTAGATGGCATTTGTATGGCTCCAGTGCCAGAAGCATTGTAGCGCCGGTGTTGCATATTTTTTTATTGATCTCCATATTCCCAATAATCTGACGTCCGTCACATTTGACAACATTATGCGGAGGGGTCAGGCTGACGAGGCTGACGGAACGTTTCCAAGATGGATGCGGTTTCTGCAGCATTCCCTGCAAATGGCCGGCAGTGGGGCATTTCACTGTCGGCCTGGGTGTCTGAGGGTCCTTTTCTTTTTTTTGTTTCCTTTTTTATAGTTGACGTTAACATTAAACAAAACCTGAAGCTATTAAATCTCAGTATTTATATACGATAGAAAACACTGGCGCCCGGCGTCTTTCCAAATGAAAATCTTATTAACAGACGCGGTGCTTGTGGCAAAGTCCTCAGCAATGGGAGATTGGCTGGGCTGTCTGGAAGGGTTGACGGATTAGCCCGCAATGATGTGAAGGCCCAAACGGGAAATGACTGAAGCCGGGAGGGGATCCGCCTGCACGCGGGCCGGGCTGCCGAGGCCGCTCTCTGGTTCTGCTGCACCGCACCCAGGCACCCCCGCACACGGGCATACACAGATGAGATAAAGTTTGTCAGGAAACGAAAAGCAAGCGTCTAAGATGGTGTTTGCAGAAAGGAGGCAGGGTCAGGAAAGGCTGGCGGTGAAGAGGAGCTACTGGCCGTGCTGGGGACCAGAGCGGGGCGAGTTCCCAGAGTCAGTGCAAGGCCACTAAAAAAAGCCCTGCCCGGGGCCTGGGTCAGTCTGTGGGCCTGGACCAGGGTCCCGAGACTCCGTCCTTCCTGGCACAACCCTCCCACTCCATTCCTAGGCAGTTGGTTGTCAGTTCAAAGCTTGACTGGAGCTTTGTCAGTTCAGAGCTTGAACTCCAGCTTGGCTGGAGCAATGGCACAGTGGGGCCGGTGCTTGTCTTGTGTGCAGCTGGCCTGAGTTCCATCCCTGGCATCCCACGGGCTCTTCCGAGTCCCACCAGGAGTGATGATCCCTGAGCCCAGAGCCAGGAGTCAGCCTTGAGCACGGCTGGGAGTGGCCCAAAAAACAAACAAAAAGTTCATTGTGTTGTTGTATGCACCTGCCATGCCAACGGGAGTTTTCTTTCTTTATTTTGATTTTGGGCCGCACCTGGTGGTGCTGAGGGGCCCCCTGCTCTCCGCTTGAGGGTGGTGGAGGGGCACCCCTTCCAGCCTTTACCATGTGGTGCCACGCATGGAACCTGGGCCTCCCACGTGCAGCTTAATGTGATCGAGCATTCTCCTGGGCCCTGATTTATTGGTTTCTCTCGGACTCTGGAGTGAGTTTATTAAATGGAGATGAACAGTCTGCTTTGCGGAAGCAAGACCAGGCAGTTCCAGAGGCAGCTGCTCTGATGTGAGTCTCTCGTAGAAGTGTTGCTTGGGAGGCGGCCCACACTGGCGATGCTCAGGGGTCACTCCTGCTCGTGCTCGGGGGCCGTGTGGTACAGGGAAGGGAACCCGGGCCTCCTGCATGAGAAGTCTGTGCTCAGTTCTTGGCGTCACCCCCTGCCCCCGATGTGAGTTTTGAGAGACTTGTTGCCTGTTTTGGCAGGCCGCCGAGAATTCCGGCTTCTCTCAGAAGACTGAGGCCATCCGAGTCTGGAGACTGTAGTGAAGGTCTTTAACAGGCTGCGTCCAGGCACCGCTCCCCGGTCAGCGTTTCCCCAGAGCAGACGCCCCAGAGGACAGAGAGGGATTAATGACACTCTGTGACTGTTTCCGTCGCCACAATGAATTCATTTACCCAGAGCACTCGCAGGGGGACATTAATCCACCACAGTGCTTACAGCCAGGGCTCTGGAGGAGCTGGCGATCTGTTTGTTTTGTGGGTGCGAGGAGGGACGCCCGAGGGAAGAAGATGAACTATTGGCCCTTCTCTGGAGTGGGCCTCGGTGTCTGGCCCGTCCTGCCTTTCTCGGTGACGCCTTTCCATTGTGTCAACTGAAGAGGCCCAGAAGAATGGAGCCGCTCAAGGGCCGGGAGCTCCGTGTCCACGGCCCAGACGCTCCTTTTCAGAGGGAGAATGTGCTTCTTGCTCCGCTGCCTAAGCCCTCACGGTGCTGGGGGTGCCCAAGCCAGATCCCGGGAGCCAGAGGGGCGCTGCACGGTGCAATTTGCTGCCTGCAACTTAGGGAGACAACATTCCCAAGAAAGGAAAAACACCATCAAAAAGTAAATGGTAAAAGGCGCCGGTTAAAGCCACCCCAGGCAGCTTTAATTTAGGCACACGCAAATTACTGGGATGGTAGTTGCTATAGTAACCAGGAGACAATATGGTGTTTATGTTACTATTGAGACACCTGGTACTTCACGGAAGGAAGAAATAAAGATTTCCAGGAGCACGGACTCCCAGCGCCAATGGCGCATCTCCCCAAACCACCTCGCTCCCTCCATTTTGGGGGTTATTTTGAACAGGACGGGTGTCTGCAGCTATGCACACCCTGTGGGCCAGCCTGTGGCCTGTTTCCCCTTTCCATACTGAGTTGTCCCTCTGCCTGTCTCGTCCACGAGGCCTCCCTGAAGCCCCGGGATGCCATGTTGGTTGACCACTAGAAGCGAATTCTGGGGTGAAAGGGCCAGGGAAGGCATCACCTCTGGGGCCGGCAGAGGCTGGGAGAGGCGGTGGCCGAGTGCAGTGACGGCGCGTTTGCTATTCACCATGATTGCAAACAGCATTTGGAGTCTCTCCTGGGGACAGCAAAGATGCTTCCAAGGACCTTGAGTGCAGGGCCGTGGTCTCGAGCCGGATGGGGGGAGCCAGGGACCGTGTCCCGGAGTGAAAGGTGGTAGCTGACTCCTGTGGGAGTCTGGACGGTGGGAAATGCTCTGGTCTCCATTCGGATTTGGAGCCATTTCCATAGCTCAGCCTTTCTTTCACTGTGACACTTCACCGATGGCCAAGTCCCGCCACCCCCACGGGCAAACGCAGGGCATTCGCAGCCCTGCCAATGCTTTTCTTTACATTCGGTTTGGGGACCAGACTTGGTGGTTCTGACGCCTTATTCCTGGCTCTGTGCTGAGTGATGGCTCCCGGCGGGCTTAGGGAGTACTCGAGCCTGGGCCACTCTGTGCAAGGCAAGGGCCTCACTCGCCATATTATTTCTCTGACCTCTTTCAAATTCTTTGTTTTGGGGTCACGTCTGGTGATGCTCAGGGCTTACTCCTGGCTCTGTGCTCAGGAACTACTCCTGGCAGTGCTCAGGGGACCCTTTGGGATGTCGGGGATTTAGAGCCCGGGTCAGGCGTGCGCAGGTCAAGGACCCTACCAGCAGCGCTATCGCTCCAGCCCCTCCCTTTCAAATCCCCAAGACAAACTTTAGTTACAATAATTGCTTGGAAACATTCCCGTTAGTTGGGTTTTTTTGGGGTAGGGATTGACTAAAGGAAACGCTGAGGTCGGGTCCTGCGGCCTCAAATGCTGGAGCACTGGAAAGGGCTCAGAGACACCCCAGGGGCTCTCCCGAAGAATGGCTCTTCTACACCTTTGATCCCACGTGGTAACTTGGACAGAGCAAGTGATGTCTCTGGAGCCAGAACACCCCAGTTCCGGGGCCGGAGCGATAGTACAGTGAGCAGGGTGTTTGCCTCGCATGTGGCTGACCTGAGTTCGATCTCCGGCATCCCATATAGTCCCCTGTGCACCACCAGGAGTGATTCTTGAGTGCAGAGCCAGGAGTAACCCCTGAGCATTGCCGGGTGTGACCCCCAAAGTCAAAACAAACAGAAGAACAGCTAGAAGGAGAAGCGGGTGTGAAGGGGAGTCCGGTACACGTCAGGTTCAGCTGCTGGGACTGGAAGACGCTGGAAAGACCATCAGTTTTAATTATTATCTCTCAACCTCTTTACAAACGAGGTCATGGAAGTCCCCCAAAGTTTAAGTTTTAAAGATTCCACCTGTTAATCTCTCAGACTCCCAAAGGGCTCCCTGGGAGGGTAGAAAAAATGTCCCAAAGGGAGAGGCCAAGGGGTCTTTGTGTAATCCCACCCAAACCCACGTGTTCCCCCACTGGGAGCAGATGGGCCAAGGCCTTACAGCAGGTGGGGCAGCTGAGGGAGGTTCTGGGGGCACTCGTAGAGCAGAGCTGGAGTTGGACCCGCCACTGCCATCCATCTCCTCAGCCCTCGCTACCTGAGACCCTCACTCCCCACACGCTCCATTGACTCCGGATTGCTGAACTCATTAGACTGTGAAGCAAAGCAAGTAAGAATCAATTTTTTGTCTAGCCCCAGAAATTCTTTGGAATAATATGTCACAATGGTTGTCTCGTCTATTGCAGTTGACTTGAAAAGCTCAGAAGCACCCCGGTGTGTGTGTGGGTGGGGGGTGAGGGCCGGGGGCTGCCCGCAGCCCCGGAGGAATGGATAGGGAGCTGAGCCCATTTATTCTTACCCAGGGTAATTATTACAGCCGCTCCTTCCACTAGCGAGGACTTTTGTTTTATGTTTTCAGTGAGAACGTGTGAAATATTAAGATATTTTACTGCCTTAATGTTCTGAATTGTTTGCCTCTCCATATTGCAATCTAAAACTCATTAACAGTTGAACAATTTAATCAGAATGAATCAAGTTCTGAAATGGGTACACAGGCAGGCCGCACGGCCATAAAGCATGGCAGAAACTTTTCCGAGCAGCTTAATAAAACTTGGTGGCAGGAAGGAAACGATCCCGCAGATGGACGGTGTCAGGGCGGCGGAAGCCGCGGCTCCTACTTGTTCTTTGTTCTTCTGCGTCCAGCATGTCTGCCAAGACTGGGGGCTCCTCCACAGTGGACCCAGTGGGTCCGGGGCCCTTGCTGTCAGTCTTGGAAGATGATGTTCTCTCAGGGGTGAGCCTGGTCAGGGAGCCAAGTGGAAGTGGTCAGAGCGAGCTGCCCTTTACTTCTAGAAGGGTTTCCCCTTAGAAACAGATACCAGAGGGGCTGATCCTGTGTTTGGGGAGACTCAGCTTCTGGAATTCTCTTTGTCCCCAGTGGGTTCTCAGGACCAAGGGGCCATGCCACACGTGCTAACCATGCCGGCGGCTTT
The DNA here is from genome assembly GCA_021461705.1 of Cryptotis parvus. Classification (NCBI taxonomy): domain Eukaryota; kingdom Metazoa; phylum Chordata; class Mammalia; order Eulipotyphla; family Soricidae; genus Cryptotis; species Cryptotis parvus. The sequence continues at coordinate 113,196 of JAJIBD010004803.1, read as the reverse complement.
GTGCCAGGGCCCAGGAATTTGGTGCTGCAGTGCTGGGAGCCAGCAGAGTAACCCTGGGGCGGGGGGTTTGCTCAACGGACCCCCAGGGCCACCTCCAGTGGTGCTCGCTCCTTCACGGGGTGCTGAGACTCGAACCTGGATTCGAGAAGTGTGCGCCACAGTCACGGTACTATTGATTCAGAAAGTAACGGGGACTTGAGGGGCGGCAGGGAGAGATGGTACGGTGGGGGGGAGACGCTTGCCCTGCATGCAGCCGATCCAGGTTCGGTCCCCAGCACCCAAGAGGGTTTCCTGATCTCTGCCAGGTGTTAGCCCTGAGCACAGCTGAATGTGGCCCCCAGAGAAGGGAGTGGGGTCCTGGCTCCGGAGCTAAAGCGCCTGTCTTGCAAGTGTGAGGTCAAGAGTTGGCTCCCTCCTGCCCCTGCATCGCTGGTCACCCGGCCCAGCCGCTCTGCACCCAGCTGCCTGGTGCTTCTGCACACGCTGGTCACTAGCTCTGCACCCAGGTATCTGCAGCATTGACATGAGACGGCGCAAACCGTCCCACCACGAGCGTCGTGATCAAACATTACTCACCCAGTTGGGCGACAGCACCTGAAGAAGGGGCGGAGCCACGGAATGGAGCACCGTGCTGCCGACCGGAACCTCAGCTCGTTCTGGGAAGCAGGAGGGAGAAACTGTCAGAGCCTCCTCCATCACTTTCGGGGCCAGAGAGAGGACGGCGGGTAGGGCACCGCCTTGCGTGCCATCAGCTGGGGCCCAGGAGTGAGCCCTGAGCACAAAGCAAAGAGCCCTGAGCACCGCTGGGTGTGGACCAGAAAACAAAGGGGAAGAAAATTGCCAAGTAGTTGGGAAGAGGGTCAGCCCAGCAGCTCGGGAGCTGATGCTAGCTAGCACCGACTGTCCCCACCTTCACGCTGGCCAAAGCCATAGAGCACTTTGCACAGACCAGAAACAGCCTCGGCACTCATGGGCATGTGGCTTCCCTGCGAAAAGGTTGGAGGCCGGGATTCAGACCTGCTGGGGGAGGTCTGGCAGAACAGAGTAAGCCCGCTCTCAAAGGCCAGTGCTGTGTGCCGATGCTTGGAGCTCCTGAGAGGTGAGGTCATAGCCAGGGGCCGGCCAGAGGTTAGGGGAAGGCGTTCACGGGCTCCGGTTTCACTTTGGGATGATGAGAAAGTTCCAGAAACGGATAAGGACAGTGCAGAGCACGGAGGATCTGCTTAGCCTGACCCAGCCGCACACTCCCGAAGGACCAGAGGACACACTCTGACAGGGACGGAGGATCTGCTGCCTGACCCAGCCGCACACTCCCGGGACCGGAGGACACACTCTGACAGGGACGGCCGAGGTCTAGGCTGGGCTACCGCGATGGCTGTAACAGCAGCCTGAGAGACTTCCACAGAGCATTCATCCAACCCTCGTCTAAGTGAAATGGAATCCTGGGCCTTTCTGGGCCTCCTGACATGTGGCAGTCAGAATACTACAGCCTAAGGCTAGGCCCCAAATGTGCTGAGTTTCAGATAATCACTGAGGCTGGAGAGATGGTCCAGGGAGGGCTGAGCAATGGCGTCGTGCGACCCACCCCGTTTCAGTCCCGGGCGCCGTGTATGTTCTCCCGACCTCCTGACCTCCCACGAGCACAGAGGTTAGAGTAAGTCCTGAGCCCAACAGGTGTGAGCAGGAATTAAAAAAATAGAAATGAATAAAATGAGACAAGGCGGGACACTTGAGCTGCAGTTTTTTTATTTTTTTTTATTCTTTATTATACCACCGTGAGACATACAATCACAAAGGTGCAATTGGTTCTGGTAATACAGTATTCCAGCACCCATCCCTCCACCAGTACCCCATTTCCACCACCAATGTACTCCACCCCCTCCCACACCCAGGCTGCCTTAATAGCAGGTAGCCCTGCTTCCTCTCTTTCTCTATTCTGCATCTCTCCTCTTCTTTTACACATTGTGGCTAGCCCTGCAGATATTTATTTATATTTTTTCACCTTTCTCTTTTTTTTTAATTGAAGGATGCTCATGTGGAGTCCTGGCCAAGGGTTCCAAGATCACCCTCCACCCGAACCCATCTCCCCAACGCTGTCCCCTCCCAATCCCAATCACCCGGCGGGCTCTATATGTCATTTTTCTGTATATCCCCCTCCAACCCTCCTGTCGCGGAATGCAGTTACCAAAAAACATCATCACCACCTGGCCGGGGGAAACGCTTTGTGGTCCCTGGTGTGGGACTTCCCCGGTGGTAGCGTGGTGGACGAGTCCCATCCCGGACCCCCGGGCGACGGGCCCCCCCCAAAGCCCACCCTCCTCGGGGTCCAAGTCGCTGGGCCGGCGCGGCCGGCCCGCCCCACGTGATCCGGGCCGTCGCGGCTCGGGGGGAAACCGGCACTGGGGATGAGCTGCAGTTTTAACCCTTTAGTTGGCTGAACAGTCACAGAACTTAAACACTAATTCAAATTCCCTCAGGGAGTCAGGGACAGGTGAGCGCAGTAAAGGCGCAATGCGCTCAACAGAGCAGGCGGGAGAGCATGAGCCTGTGGGCTCCCCTGGCACAGCGTGGGGCAAAGGGGCTTTCAGAGGCAACTGCAGAGGCGTTGACTATGTAACGCGATGTCGATCTGTGTTAGAAGGTTCTTGTTATTCTTGTTATTAGGAGGTTCTTGCTCTGACCCCAGCATACGTTAAGGGCAAAAGTGTTGTCAGCAGAGGCTAAACCCAAGTAGAGAAAGTTAAGAGAGTTTCTCGGGGCCACATGAATCTGCAGTGGGCAGAAACCGCAGAGCAAAGCGGTGCGGCAGGCTCGGTTCTGCTTGGATCATGCCGGCAGGCCACGGAGCAGCTTCTGGTGTTACCCTCCTCCGCCCCAACGCACAGGGGCCGGCAACTCTGGACCCAACAGAGCCAGACCACCCGCCCGGGCTCCCTTGTCTCTTCGGTGGGTTCTTGTGGGAGCCGCGAGGTAGTGCTTGCCCCACACTGTCCTGGGGCTTCTCGGTGCCAGGCAGAGCGACTGTCTATATCACTTCGCACTGCTCGGCTGTCGTGGCCATGAGCTTGGGTGCGTTTGCTGCTGGTGGTCTTGATCTGTCTATTTGGGGGGGGGGAGGGGAGCCTGCCGACACCCAGCAGTGCTCAGGGATGACTCCTGGCTGTGTGCTCAGGGACCACTCCTGGCTGTGCCTAGGAACCGTACGGGATGCTGAGGTTGGAACCTGGGCGGCCACGTGTGAGCTTAGTTCCCTCCCTGCTGTCTCATCCCCAGGCCTCTGGCTCATGGTTTTCTGCTGGTGTTTTCCTGGGATGGATTTCAGGAATGGGGTTGCTGGGTTAACCCAGACTGGGTGGGGGGTAGATGCTTGGGAGGCTGGGCACAGGCCTGGCATGCGGGAGCCTGACTCCATCCCCCAAACACCGCTGATGGTCACCCCCAGACTCTGCTAGGAACACCCACTGAGCACTGTGCTAGGAGTCTCCCCTGAGCACTGCTGAGTGATGCAGAAACAAAGTGTCAGAGACTCCCTGGATTTGGACTGGCTTCCCCCTAGCACCCCACCACGTCACCTGCTGGAGTCCCCTCCTCGCTGTGTTCCTGTGGGAACACGTGACTTTATCCGAGCCCCGCCTGCGTGGCGGCACCTGGGGGATGCAGCCTCTGCCTGGCGGGGGAGCACCACGGGCTCCCTTAGTCACCCTCTGCCTGGGGGGAGCCCACTTGGCTTGGGGTGGGGGCTCTCCCTTAGTTCACACCCTCTGCCCGGCAGAGGAGCACCGCTTTGAGGGGGCAAGTTCAGAGTCAAGGGGCGACATTGTCCTTTGGTGGCAGGGGCACACTTTCAGGGGCTCTTGAGGGGACTGTCTGGGTCTGGACTCCTCCTCGGGGCGGAGACCCTTTCTTCTGGCCACTCTGCCCTCGGCTCCTACATCTCCAGGGCACTGTGTGTCCGGCCTCTCTGGGCTGTGAGTTTCCTTCCCTCCCTTGCAGGCGCCCCTGAAAACACAGAGGGTCACATGGTCTACACTCACCAGTGGCCACTCACTTACATATGTGGAAGGTGAAGAGCCAGAGGTTCCTGGGCCGCACACGCGTCAGGTTCCTCCAGGCTGCACCAGCGCAGAGTGGAAGGGAAGCACGAGAGGAGGCGGCTGTGGCCATGGAGCGCTGGAAAGGAAGCTTAGCCCAGTCTCTGCGAGTCGGGACGCGTCCATGGAGCGCTGGAAAGGAAAGCTTAGGTCCAGTCTCTGCGAGTCGGGATGCGTCCATGGAGTGCTGGAAAGGAAGCTTACTTAGTCCAGTCTCTGCGAGTCGGGCGGCGTCCATGGAGCGCTGGAAAGGAAAGCTTAGTCCAGTCTCTGCGAGTCGGGACACATCCATGGAGCGCCCGGAAAGGAAAGCTTAGTCCAGTCTCTGCGAGTCGGGACGCGTCCCACAGAAATGGGCTCAGCCCCCGCTGAATCTGGACGTGTCCCCCAGAAATGGTGCTCTCTGGGGTGCAAAGTTGCGGGTTTTGTCCCAGATGGGCGGAGTCTTGTTTTCCACTCCTGGTAGTGCTGGGCACGGTCTGTCGCCTTCTCTCTCGGGCCTCCACACATGAAGTGTTAGGGTCATGGGCTATCCATGGCTGTAGGGGTAGACCTGCCCATCCGCAGCCATCCCCGGGCCTCACCGCGGAGCTCAGACCCCAGACACACCGCAGCCCTCTTGAAGGACCAAATTGTGCAGAGAAAAGATAGGACAAGTCCTTCCGGCTCCCTCCGAAAGGCTGTTCGTCAATACAGTTTGTTCCTCCCCAGTCCGTGTCCTGGCAGCAGTGCCAATGCCGGGACCAGGGCCGCATTGCTAAGAGCTCCCAGAGATGACCTTTCCCCTTTGCCCTTTCCCCTTTTTATGTAGGCCTTGGGCCTCGTTTCCCATGGAACCGGCATGGCCAGCGGCTCGTGGCTGTTCTGGGAATCTTAGTAGAGGGCAGGGCCTGGCCAATGGCGAGTGGGACCCAGAATTTTGGGGCTGTTGCAGTCGGGTCCATGCACACACTTGGATCTGGCGGCCCCAGGCCTGAACGGAGACCAGGAGCCGCAGGGGCTGCACCATGCCAGGTGGATGTGAGGCGGCTCCTTAGAAGGACGATGTGGGGAGCAGCTTTGCCTGGATAAGGCGCCACTCGGCACCTCTGCGGGACACCCCATGTCTGCCGCTGGCTCCTGAGCAGCTCAGCCCCCGTGCAGGCGCCCACACATGCCCTACAGAGCTGGGGATGGAATCCAGGCCCTCAAGCAGTCTCTAAGCAGCCGTTCACCCCCTAGGGAAGTTCCCTGAAGAACCGAGCCCACGGCTGCCCAGGCTGGGCCTCTCTCTGGGCCGTGTCTATTCAGCTTCTCCGGCTGGTGCTGCCTTTCCCAGCAGAGACCAGGCAGGGCCCGCCCAGGGAGGCCATGCCAGCGCTCTGTGGCTCTCTCCCCTCCGCAGGCCCTGACCTTCCCTTCCTCTCTCTTTGGAAATTGCCCACCGTTCCCCACCGCTGACCCCCAGCCTTGGCCTTTGAGCGTTTCCTGACTTCTGCAAACTGTCCAGGTTAGAGACTTCAGAGACTGCTGCAGGGTGTGAAGAGAGGAGAGCATGGGCAGAAGTCCAGGGGCACGGGGCATCTTGGTTCCTACGGGTCCTGAGGGACTGTTTTTCTAAAGACAGGACCATGGGCCAGAAGAGTCTGTGGAGGGCTGAATAGCCAACCAGTGTGTGTGTGTGTGGGGGGGGTTTGCACTGTTCTCTGCTGGTTTCCCGCCACCTACACCTGCCCTGGGACAGACCTTGGACTCTCAGATCCAGCACGGAGAATCTTCATTCTCCGGATGGGTGTGGTTGCTACTGGGTCTGGGGTGCCTGTGAATCAGCGGAGTGCTGGAAAGGGCCGGAGAGATCCATGACTGACGCCAGGGTGTAGCACAGAGGGCATGTGTGCATGCCTGGAACCCCAGAGTCTACCCCAAGTACCAGGGCGGAGCTGTGAGCATTATTGGGTGACCCCCAAACTAGAGAAGCAAAGAAAAAGAAAGAAAATTCTTTGATCACTCTACCCATCACCCACCCATCTTCCACCCATGACCCACTCATCCATCCGTCACCATCCATCCATGATCCACCCATGGTCCATCCATGATCCATTTACCTACCCATCCATCCATTTATTCATCCCCCATTCATCTATCTACTTTTATGTCCATAACTCATCCATATACCAATCAATAATTCATTCATCCATCGACCCATCATCCATCCACCCACCATCCACCCACCCACCATCCATCCATCCACCGACCCATCTGTCCATCCCCCATTCACTAACATCTCCAATTACCTGGGAATAGAAACTGAGATCCGAGGCAGTCCAGGATTGCTGAGTGCCTTGCAAGTGTGATGCTGTGAGTTCAATCCTTGGTGCTGCCCACATGCACCTTGGGGGCTCCAGAGAGGGGTGCTGCCCAGCTTATGCTCTCCATCACACGTCAGGTGTGTGCCAGACTGCAGCTAGGGCATGAGGGAGGGCGAGTGCCGTGGCTGAGTGCACGAGGTCGAGGCGAGCGCCGTGGCTGAGTGCATGAGGGTGGGCGAGTGCCGTGGCTGAGTGCATGAAGGTGGGCGAGCGCCGTGGCTGAGTGCATGAGGGAAGGCGAGCGCCGTGGCTGAGTGCATGAGGTCAGGCGAGGTGCCGTGGCTGAGTGCATGAGATCAGGCGAGCGCCGTGGCTGAGTGCATGAGGGTGGGCGGCGCCGTGGCTGAGTGCATGAGGTCAGGCGAGCGCCGTGGCTGAGTGCATGAGGGTGGCGAGCGCCGTGGCTGAGTGCATGAGGGTGGAGCGGCGCCGTGGCTGAGTGCATGAGGGAAGGCGAGCGCCATGGCTGAGTGCATGAGGTCAGGTGAGCGCCGTGGCTGAGTGCATGAGGGTGGGTGAGCGCCGTGGCTGAGTGCATGAGGGTGGGCGAGCGCCGTGGCTGAGTGCATGAGGGAGGGCGAGTGCTGTGGCTGAGTGCATGAAGGTGGACGAGCGCCGTGGCTGAGTGCATGAGGGTGGGCGAGCGCCGTGGCTGAGTGCATGAGGGTGGGCGAGCGCCGTGGCTGAGTGCATGAGGGAAGGCGAGCGCCGTGGCTGAGTGCATGAGGGTGGGCAAGCGCCGTGGCTGAGTGCATGAGGATGGCGAGCGCCGTGGCTGAGTGCATGAAAGTGGACGAGCGCCCGTGGCTGAGTGCATGAGGGAAAGCGAGCGCCGTGGCTGAGTGCATGAGGGAAGGCGAGCGCCGTGGCTGAGTGCATGAGGGAAAGCGAGTGCCGTGGCTGAGTGCATGAGGGAAGGTGAGCGCCGTGGCTGAGTGCGTGAGGGAAAGCGAGCGCCGTGGCTGAGTGCATGAGGCTGGGCGAGCGCCGTGGCTGAGTGCATGAGGGAAGCGAGCACCGTGGCTGAGTGCATGAGGCTGGGCGAGCGCCGTGGCTGAGTGCGTGAGGGAGGGCGGCGCCGTGGCTGAGTGCATGAGGGTGGGCGAGCGCCGTGGCTGAGTGCATGAGGGTGGGCGAGCGCCGTGGCTGAGTGTGTGAGGGTGGGTGAGCGCTGTGGCTGAGTGCATGAAGGTGGGCGAGCGCCGTGGCTGAGTGCGTGAGCTCCACCCTGTGCACGTACACGGCCCCTGTCTATCAGCGGCACAGTGACCTGGGAGGAGACCCAAGTGTGAGACAGTGTCTCTGTGGGTCTCAGGTGAGATGGCATCCGGGGTGAGGTCCTTCAGGGGTTTGCTCTTTTTTATTTTTGCTTTTTGGGTCACACCCGGCAATGCTCAGGGGTTACTCCTGGCTCTGCACTCAGGAATTACTCCTGTCGGTGCTCGGGGGACCATATGGGATGCCGGGGATCGAACCTGGGCCGGCATGGGCGGCTGCGTGCCAGGCGAACGCCCTACCCGCTGGTCTATTGCTCCGGCCCCTGCAGGGGTTTGCTCTTTCCTCTGTGCTCAGTGAGATGTTTGCCGACCGGGAAGGTGCCAGGCCTCAAGTCCTGTCTCACTGGGCAAGGCTGGCAGGCCGGGAGCGGTGAGGCCACGGTTCTTGTACCCGAGTTGGGTGGTTTGCTGAAGTTCCAGCGAGAGGTCTGAAGGCAACAGGGAGAGAGACAGAGCTGGATAACACTTGAGTGGAATTCAGGCACCCCATGCTCAAGGTCCTCCCAGACTCAGTAGCCTTAGTTGGAGGTAGAACTCTCTGCCATGTTCCTCATTTCCTGCCTGACAAACTCCCAGACTAACTCAGAGCCCCAAGCTTTGATGGGGAGAGTGCCAGACACCCCATGAATTTTAATCGGCTCCTTTCTACATGTTCAAAACCTTAATGAAAGTTAACGATGGGGATGGTAAGCGCTTGGTGTTAAGGTATCACGTTCTGGCTGGTCATCGCCCGCCGCCAGCTCCCAGCAGCCTGCCCCACCTCCGCTTTAATGGAAAGGAAAGTTGAACATATTTAAATGAAATTCCCCACCAAGTAATTGCCTTCAATGAAACACCGAGCAGGCGTCGGGGCTGAATTTATAAATGGGCCTTGCGGATGAGTGGCCGCGTTGGGAAGGTTTTCATTAATCCGGGAACCGCGTGCAAAGTTCAGAAGCGAAGTGACGGGTGTTTACGGCTCACAATTGCACTAAACAGGCTTTTAAATGCAGGTTAAAGGCCTCCTTGAAATATATAGAATAAACCTTGCAATGTGGCCTGAATTTTTGCCATTTTGACTCCGCATTAGTTACCTGCAGAATTAGCGGAGTGTTCGGTTAATCAGCTGTCAGCGTAAATTGCAGCTGGGCGGAATGCTTATAAATTCCGCCAAGCGCGGTCGGCTCGGCTGTGGCTTCCCCCTTCCCTTCCCCTGGGCTTTCTGAAGGCCTTCCGCTGATGGAGAGCTCTGGCTACCGCGGCCCGCCGCAGGTGATCACAAAAGGTCCCCCCACTGCTCGGGCTGGGGTCGGTTATCAGCCTCCTGTCACCCCCAGTCCCTGTAATTACACACGAAACGTACCCAAGATCCGCAGCTAATTTGCGGCCTCTGTTTAGCAGAATTTAATAGCAGGTATTACTGCTGCCGCGGTAATTAAGGACCTTTGTCAATAAGAACGAATGGATGGGCATACTTCGTTGTAATCAGTGGGCTCTCGAGAGCGAGAGCGGTGAAAGGAGAGAAGCAATCCATTCTGTGGAGAACGCGGCCGCGGGCTCCCTCCTCCCACGAAGGGCAGTGGAATAATAATTCCCCAGGCAATGAAAGTACAGGAATAAAAGTACTTACCCTCCAGCCGGTGATTTTTTTTTTGACTTTTTATTTACTCTACTGAGCTTTCTTATTTGCTCCAGGCTGCATTTGATGAAGTATTGTTTAAACAGCACGGAGCAGAATGGATGGAGGGCGGTGAGGAGAGGAGGGGGATTCCAGCCAGGTGGCCAGGGAGCTGGCCTGCTTCAAGGTGGACGGGCGATTCGGTGTATCAATTATTTCTCTGGGATACAAAAAAAAAATCCGACAAAAACCAAGTGGCACCGTGAAGAGACGGAGGCGTCATTCAGTGCTGTCTCCCGTCACTCAGCTCCAACTGGGTCGCCCCGGAACAAGGGAGAAGTGAACTTGGGGGCGCCTGGCCCCCTCCCTAATGTACTGCTGAATGGGCCGGCGGAGGGGGCCGCAGGGAGGGGGGGCAGGGGCAGGGGCTGGCGGCCACATTCAAAGGGACCCTCAAGGTGTGTGCCCCTCGCTGTAATTGGACAGGAAGCTGCCTTTTCCCTCGCCGATTCCCTGCCTTTTTACTGGTTTTAACAAGCAAGATGCTTTTAATAGCGCTTCGAGTACCATCTCTTTATACGCTCTCCCTTTTCTAAAGCAGCTTTAACTATACTCTTTCTGTCGCTAATGTCAGAAAAACTTCTACCTTTAATCATTCCCCAATGAGGCGATGAGGCGGCAAACAAGCGGCCCCTCTCCCGGGCCAATTACGCGCGCGGCCCGTGGGTAGCCGCCGCGGCAGGCGGGCTGGGGATGTCTGTGCTGGTGGGCGCAATCTGAGGCCAGGCCGAGTGTGGGACATCGTGGATGGTATTAGAGGGGGACGGGGATGGGGGGGCAGACGGGCTGGGCTCTCTTAACTGGGTCCAGTCTGCGAGGGAGAAGACGAATCCATTTGGTCACGAGGAACAGTTGCACCGGGATTTAATTCCATAAAATACTGAAATTTGTTTTGTGCCTATTCTGGGGTGCTCCTGCCCGGCCACGGCCCCTCCACCCGGCGTGCAGTTGCTCCTTTCCCCCATGTGGGGGCCTCTTCTCTGCAGGGCTGGTGGGCGGGTCCTGTGAGGTGAGCTGGGTTTCTGGGGGCTTCCAAGCGCTGCTCCCGAGGCCTGGGGAGCTCCTGGTGATTCTTGGGGCAGGGTGTGTGTGTTTCAGTGCCAGCACCTGGGATGTGATGTGTGATGCTGGGATTCTGGGGCTCACTCAGTGCGGCCGGACCCCCCAACCCCGCCCCAGGGCTGCTCTGACAACTGTGCAGCCGGTCAGGGCCACACAAAGGCCAGGCAAGAGCCTGCACCCTGCACCCTCTCTCTGGCTCCGAGGTGAGCTCCAGGGTTTTGGAGCCTACTTTGGGGCCAGGGGCTTTGGGGCTGAAGGTTCCTATGAGAAGGGAGAGCACACACACACAGCTTGGGACCCCTCAAAGGGGGCGGGGCAGGTCTCCAGGGCTCCGCGGGGCAGCTCAGGGGCGGGGCTCCCGGATCGCTCCTTCCTTCCTGGTCCCCAGACATGGGCTTGTTTCTGGAATGATCTGTCAGGCCGGAGCTCAGCGGCTGCCCGGGGCTGGGGTCCTCCAGACAGATCGGGGTGCGGGTGCTGAGTGTTCCTGAGCGCCCTTCGGCAGCGTGCATGAGTCCTCTGCCCTCCTCCCTGCTCGAGGGTCCACGGTCCACTCGGGGGCCCCTGGCCAGGCTCTGCTGGGGTCCCGGCAGCTGCTGCTCCATGGTGGGGGGGCCTCTGGGCTCTGTCACGGGGGTGTCGCAGCCCAGCCACAGGCTCAGAGCAGCACACCATGTTTGGGGTCAGTGGTCATCAGGTTCACTGGGCTCCGCCCAGGAAGCGCCCATGGGCAATTCTTTGGTGTTTGTTTCTAGGCCACACGGGGTGGTGCTCAGGGCGTACTCCGGGGCTCTGCACTCAGGGATCACTCCTGGTGGTGCTCGGGGGACCTTATGGGGTGCCGGGAACTGAACCCAGGCGGCCGTGTGCAAGGCCAACACCCTCCCGCTGTGCTGGCCCTCCAGCCGGCCAGTTTCTTTTCTTTTATTTTACTTAGTCTAGGTACAATTTATTTACTTAGAAATTCGTCTTTACTTTCCCCTTCCCTCCGTGATGAGGACCCCGCGTGGAGCAGAGCTTTGGGGTCACACTCAGCATTTGGGATGGAGCCGGCCAAAGGTCGCAGCCTCACCGCTGGGGGCAGGGACTCTGCTGCTGTTGCTGCCTTGGGCCCCCAAACAGTAAGTTTCACCATTGTTGGTGCTGGTAAAACCCATTTGCTCTGAGATAGGTCAGTGGACAGGGCTGAGGGAGAGGCCGTGGGCAAAGGGAAGGCCTCTGTGGCGAGAGAGGAAGGTTGGACTTCATAGGAGGAGGAGCCAGGGAGGGCGAGCACAGGCTTGACATATATATCTATATATCTATATAGATATAAATATATATCTATATAAATATATATATATATAGCACGGTGTTTAGTGTTATATTTCTTTCTTTTTCTTTTCTAAGGAAAGATCAGCTTTACCATTTACAAAAGTATGAAGAAAATAAGAAAGATGTGAAAAATAGAAAAACCAAGAGTGTAGCCATTAATACTTTGGAGCAGTTCCTCTTTTAAAATTATTTATTACAGGGCCGGAGCGATAGCCCAGCAGGTAGGGCGTTTACCTTGCACGCGGCTGGCCCATGCCGGCCCGGGTTCGATCCCCGGCAATCCATATGGTCCCCCGAGCACCGCCAGGAGTGATTCCTGAGTGCAGAGCCAGGAGTAACCCCTGAGCATTTCCGGTGTGACCCAAAAAGCAAAAAAAAAAAATCATTACAAAATTTTAATAATTTGTTTAAATAAATGATTAAAAAATTGAATCACATGAGATATACAGTTACAAAGTTGCTTATATCCAGTCATATAATGTTTCAACACCTGGGCCGGAACGATAATCCAGCAGGTAGGGCATTTGCCTTTCATAGAGCTGGCTGGGATTCAGTCCCGGCATCCCATATGTTCCCCAAGCATCGCCAGGAGTTATTCCTGAGTGCAGAGCCAGAAGTAACCCCTGAACATTGCTGAGTGTGGCCCAAGAAGCAAAAAAAGGGCGTTTACGAACACCTATAGGTTATAAACACCTATAGGTTATATTTTATAAAATATGATTTAAAAAAATTTTTTTAAAGGAAAGATCAGTTTTGCCATTTACAAAAGTATGAAGAAAATAAGAAAGATGTGAAAAATATAAAAGAAAACAAAGATGGCAGCCTCTAATCACTTGATCACTTGAATCCGTTATTCATCGATTTGCTCGAGCAGGCGCCACTAACATTTCCATTGGACCCTATCACGTGCCAATGTAGCCCAATGGCATCTGGTTGATTCAGGAATATGAAGAGCCTCAAACCGTTCCTTCAGGGTCTTGACGAAGAAGACTCTAATATATATATTTATTTATCTAAATAAATAAATAATTTATTTATTTAAATAAAGCAACCTCTAATATATTTATTTATCTGTTTATCTATTTATCTATTTATTTATTTATTTTCTTTTCAGGTTACACCTAGTAGTGCTTAAGGGTTACTCCTGGCTCTGCACTCAGGAATTACTCCTGGTGGTGCTCAGGGAACCATATGGGATGCCGGGGATCGAACCCAGGTTGATTGCATGCAAGGCAAACGCCTTGTCAGCTGTACTATCACTCAGGCCCCTTATTTATTTAATGAAACAACATGTGACTCACTGTGAGATACACAAGTCGTCCATGATTGGGCTTTAGTCATATGATGTTCCAACAGCCATAGGGTATTTAAGCGCTGTCCAGGTCTCCAAGGGGCTTCCGGGTAAGGGCAGCCTATCGGCGCCTACACTCAGGCCTCACTCCTCATTTCGCCCGGGCCGTCCACACTCAGGCCTCACTCCTCATTCTGGCCCGGGCCAGGGTTTCTTTCTGTGCAAGTGCTTCGCGATTCTGAGCCATCAGGCCCACTTAGTGTTTGGTGCAGGGACCAGGGGCCTAGAGGCAGCCTGGGGGCCACGCACTGGCCACAAGTCAGCTCTCAGCTCCCACCCTCTGGAGCCCAGGCAAGGTGTGATCTTGGGGGCACTCTAATCTGTGGGAGCCTGCGGTGCGCCCCCGGGACCGTCCAGCCGCACGGGTCTTCCTGTCGAATCTGGGCAGGGAGCTGCCTTGCAGGACGGCCTCAGAGCCTGCTTGTTTGGGGGTCCCCTTAGAGTGGCCTCTCCAAGTAGGAGCAGAAGCTAGTGAGGGAGAAGACAGGGCCGGTGACCACCTGGCTGGCTCCTGGTGCTGCTCAGGGGTCACTCCTGGTAAGGCTCAGGAGACCAGATGGGTGCTGGGGATTGACCCTGGGTCAGGTGCATGCCAAGTGAGTACCTGCCGGCCTTCGCCTGTGTCTGGTAGGACTTGTCTCTTTTCAGCACTGCGTGACGTTTTGTGGTTCGTCTCAGTCACAGTTCGTCATCCTGTGTCTGGCTCAAGAGGGTTGTTTCCTGTTGCCCGTAGCGCTGATGTAGCTGTCACTGTCCTTTTCAGATCAGTGTCTAGGTGTTGGGGTGATGGCAAGGGCAGAATTTCTGGACCAGGTGGGAGCTTGATGAACATGTTTCCTTTTTGTTTCACCATGCCCTGCTGTGCTCAGGGGTCACTTGCTGGGGCTCTGGGGACCACAGCTGGTGTCAGGCTTCCCTGCATGCCCGCTCAGTGCCCTGCCCCATGGACTTTCTACGACCTGCTCAATGGACACTCTCACAAGTATAATGGTTGGGGCTTGGGGGCCACCGGGATGCTGGGGACTGAACCCAGGTTGACTGTGTGCAAGGCAAGCGTCCTTCCCACTGTGCTGTCTCCCCAGGCGCTGGGAAATGACTTTCTTATGGAGGATCTGTCCATTACGTCAGGAATGGGTGCTCTGCAGAGAGCAGCTGCTGTCCCTTGGGAAGGGCCCGGACAGGCGTGACTTGTTCCTGATGATGACACCTCCAGCCGTGGGTCTGTGTTCAGAGATGCTTCGTGTATGTGAGCGCATGTGTGTGCATGCGTGTGCAAGGGCATGCGTGTCTGTGTGTGTGTTTGTGTGCATGTGTGTAGAGCCCCAGTGGAGCGAAGTCTCGCCAGGATACGTGATTCCTTTTCATTTACGATCGACGCAAACGCAAACGCTGCCCCTGTGGAGGGCTAGGAGCCAACAGGGCCGGGGGCCTGTGCCAGGACGGAGCCTCCTTTCTCCGGATCTGCCCAGGTGGGTCCGCGATGCCTCGCCCATGCCAGGACTCTGCTCCTTGGCCCTCAGGTCTCGCCCTTCTCTCCTGTGCCCTGGTTCGGGTCCTGCCCGCCTCGCCTCCTCCCCAGGCCCGCCCGGCTCCTCTCTGGCCGCCCTTCCTGCCTCGAGGAGCCCAGCTCAGGAAAGGCTCCCCCCGTCTGCCATCCTCAGGGCTGACTCTCATTTTTCCCCCAGAAAAATGGAACAGGTTTCTTTTAACTAGAGCAAGACTCTCCCTCTCTAAAAGGTTTTTATTATTGAGCGCCCGGGGTCTTTCGTTTCAGACATTTATCTTCCAGCTAAGCAGGAACAAAGCAAGGAGGCCGCCTCCTGAGCTCTCGCACCCGAGCTTCTGAGTCATCCACGCACGAGCTCCCGCAAAGCCTTCGTCCATGGTCCGCTGGGGTGGTGTGTGTGGGCTGGGCTGACCGCACATTTATGAGCCTCAACTGTCAAAACAGTTTGTGCAAGGGGCCCTAGAAAGGTCCATCGGGGGCATCACAGTCCTGCTGTCCCTGATAGCTGGCTGGCCGCTGGACACGGCCTGTGGAAGCCACAGACACAACCCGAGTGCCTGAAGGAGTGTTGAGTACCGCCCCCCCCGCCCCCGTCCTCTTCCACCCAGGCTGTCTCTGGGACACTGGACATGTCACCAGGCTCCACCCTCACTCTCCTTGCGATGACGAAAGGAAGGGAAAGGCCCCTCTCCCGCGGCTCTGGTGACCCCAATTCTCTGTGCACTGGCCCTACTGCTGGACTAGGCCCTCAGAGGTCTTTGGTCAGTGAGTTCTGGGGAGTGGGGGTGGCATTTTCCCTCTCCCTGTTGTGATCATGGGTGTCCACGTGCTCCTGGCATGGTGCTCGCCCTCCGGGCCACACGCTTTGGTGGCAATTCTCACCACGCCTGCTCGTGCTCCGGGAGCACTGCCACGCACACACTCTCTCTCTTTCATTTTAGAGGTTTTGGTTTTGGGGCCACATCCAGTTGTGCTCAAGGCTTACTCCTAGCTCTGTGCTGGGGGGTCACTCCCTGGGGTGACCGGGGGCCAGATGGGGGCCAGAATTGGACTGGGGTCAGCCATATGCGAGGCAAGTGCCTTACTTCCTGGACCATCTTTCTGCCCCTCACTCATCTGTAGAGGTGGGTCACGTGCTGGTCAGCTGTAGCGCCTGCACGCACACGGTAGTGCCGTGTCACACTTTTCACTCTTGTGTGTTTGAGGTCCCAGCCGGGTCACACTGGGTGCATGTGGGAAGCATGGGGCTTCAACGCATGGCCTCGAGCTCACCGCTGAGACACTCCTGGGCCTGCCCTTTCTCTCAAGCCCAGGCTCCTCCGGCCAGTGGATCCCTTTCTGCAGTCTTGGCTCCTCCCAGCAGACTGTTCCCTAAGATGAAGCATCATCTTCCAGAGGGCAATTTATTGGTATCCTGGGGTAGAATAGAAGCAGGTAGATACTCAGTACTCCTTAAGATAGGCGTGAGGACTTGCCTTGTGTGTGACTGACCTGGCTTTGATTTCAGTCACTCCGTTTAGTTTCCTGCACTTTGCCATGAGTGATCCCTGAGCACAGAGCCATGAGTGATTCCTGAGCACAGAACCAGGAGTGGTCCCTGAGCACAGAGTCATGAGTGATCCCTGAGCACAGAACCAGGAGTGGTCCCTGAGCACAGAACCAGGAGTGGCCCCTGAGCACAGAGCCATGAGTGGTCCCTGAGCACAGAACCATGAGTGATCCCTGAGCACAGAATCATGGTGATCCTGATCACAGAGCCATGAGTGATCCTGATCACAGAGCCATGAGTGATCCCTGAGCACAGAACCAGGAGTGATCTCCGAGCACCACTGGGTGTGGCCCCGAGAACAGAACCAAGAAAGCTTTCTAGCAAATTTCAGATCTGCCTTCAGATAAGCAACCATCTCCCAGGCAGCTTTTACTGGGGAAAGCCTCTCGCACCGCTGGACACTCGCCATGTCACGGCGGTCTCTGACGGGCACCGCTCCTGCCCCAGGCTTCGGGGGCTTCTGCTAGGCACGCGACCTGGCTGGCGTTTGCCATCTTGCCCAGTCCCTTCTTTCCACTTTTGTTTACTGCTCACCCAGGGCAAAGTCACCATCGAAAGCTTGAAAAATCAGACGTGGGTGAAGTGGGAAGCTTCGTCCCACCCAGAGCCCCGGCGGGCACCAGCCCACACTCTTCCCTCACTCTGTGCCCGTGACACCTGCTGTTTGGGACAATCTGTGCCACTTTGGTCCTTGCTTTCCATTTCTAAGCGTTTTAAGTTTTTCCGTTGGGTGCCACTGTTGCTCGGTCCCTGGCTTTATTTTGTCCTTTTAGTCCATGGAGCACAGGGTTTATCGTATTTTGTTATTCACAAAAGACGCCAGGCCCAGAGACTCTCTGGACACACCTCCAAGTGAATGTGATACCCTCTCTGAGTGGACATGCGCTCTGAATGGACGTGAGCGGGGCATGCCGGTGTGAGGGGACACGGCCTGGGGAGGGGACATCACTTCCTGTCACCCAGAGCACCCTGAGTCTGCCCCGGATCATCTTTCACTGGGTGCCTTATCCTCATCTTCTCTATGGAGCTGACAGACTCCAACTCACCCTCCCAGACCCAGCAGCGACTCCTCCCCGTGCATGTGGCTTTTCTCTCCATAGAGCTGACCACCGCTTCCGGGCGTTGGTGCGCAGCTGTCCTCTGGCTTCCTCTGTTGATTCACAGATGCCCCCCCCACAGTGGGACTCAGTGCCTCGCTCACTCACCTGCCAAGCGAGGAGGAGCCTGGCACGTGACTTGCGGGGTCCCCGGTGTCCACGCCTGTCTGCCAGGGTACCCCGTGTCCACGCTGTGCCTGTCTGCCGGGGTCCCCAGGTGTCCACGCTGCGCCTGTCTGCCGGGGTCCCCGGTGTCCAAGCTGCGCCTGTCTGCTCACAGATAAGCCAGTTGTTTCTGTAGTTCAGGGGTCTGGGGGACTGGAAGGGAAGTGAGAAACCCTCGGAGAACTGTTTCTTGATTTCCACTTAGAGCAAAGCCATCCTTCCCGTGTCCGTGTTGTTGATAGCGGCTGTCAGAGTTCATGATGGCGCTTGTACTGAAAAACTCCTGATTTGATGTTTCTCTAGTGAATTTAATGAGGATGAAAAAGTGTCATTGAGAGCTAGTTTTCTCTTTGTGCCTTGAAAAATGAAATGCACAGAGTTCTCCGTAAATGAGATAATTACCTCCCTACTTTGCTGAAGGCACCTACCAGTGATTTTTTTTTAGCTTGTTTCACTTAATGAAAGCTTTACAAAACGGGGAGCCCAGAGCTGTTAATAGACTTGTCGTAATAGGCTCTGAGAAAGGGAAATAAAAACCAGTTGTTCCGACCTAGTCTCAGAAAGAGCTTGATGAAAAGCTCAGCAGCTCGGCATCCATTTAAGTCTTGGTTGTATTTAGAGCCAATGTAATAATAGCTACAACCAATATTTTTAATATTACTGATCTTTCTACAATAATTACCTAGAACTTTTAATGTCTGCAATTAGAATGCTAGTAACTCAGTGGTCCAGACCAGTGGTAAGTGACAGAATTGGATAGTTGCTGTAATTGGTAATTAATCACTTTTCATTACTCGGATGGGCTGTCGCGGTGATTCCGAATAGATAATCATGCTAATTACAGGCCAGCACAGACCTAACATTTGAATGTGGAGCTCTGAGGACAAGACGCAGCTCCTGCCAATAGGCCGTCCTCGAGCGATCAGCCCAACTCCATTCAACGAGGAGAAAGGTCACGTATGTTTGATAAGGCCCCACCGGCCCCTGCGTCTTAGGGTCCTGGCTTCTGAGGGTCTTGGTGACCTCAGAAGTACGGACTGTTCTGGACTGCGGGTGACTAAAATCCTCGCTCTCCGTATGATTTAGGAAGGGTTCCAGGGCGGAGAGACAGTTTGGGAGCAGGGTGTTTGCACATGGTGACCCGTGGGCTTGGCCCTTGAGCCATTTCCCTGGCACTGAAGGCCTGATTATTTTTTCGGGCTCAGGAGCTCTCAACCCATGCTCAGAGGTCCAGGGACCGCTCCTGGCAGTCACCAGAACTGCTGACATGGCTGCAGGGCCCCCGGCCCAGTTGCCTCCTGGGGTCCTGGGGTCGCCCCAGCTGTGCCTGGGCGGGGAGGACTCCAGGGCCACACCTGGGGAAGCTTGGGGGCAGAGGCCCCATCTTAGAGCCCCAAGCAACAGCTGGTTCTGCCATTGCAGTGGCACCATTTTTGCCCGATGACTGGTGACAGGCTCGCCAGGGGCACTTGGTACTGAGTCTAGAGCTAACAGTTAAGACGATCCACTGCTGCAGGTGGCCGCTCACTCGGGGTAGAACCGGCGTTTTTCCTTCTCCTCCTTTTCTGCTTCCCCACCACGGAGTCTCCTTAGCTGAATTCCAGCCGGGCCTTCGTCCTTCACTGGCCTGGAATGGGCTCCTCACCCAGCGGCACCATTTCGGCCGCTGTGTCTCTCCTCTGCCTTTGTCACGGGCTGAGTAATGATGTGACAACATGTGATCGGGCGGTTGGTGTCAGATGTGAACAGCGACATTCATTTTCCCTGGAAATGGACAAAGAAGAGGATTAGTCATTTAGAAATTTCGGCGAGGAGGCGACACCTCACGAGCGATATTCCAAAATTGAATCAGTCTGAAATTTAAAGTGGCTTTTAAGTTCTTTTCTTTTTGATGGCCCTGCTGGTCACGCAGAGCCTCAGGGGCAAGTTGGTGCTGGGACCTGCTGATGTCACTGCACGAGGCTCCCTACTCGGGGACACGGCGTCCTTGAGTCTCGGCGTCACGCAGAGCCGGGGCTTTGGACAAGGCATCCTGAATCCAGCCCTGGCTTTCCTTCTGCCGCCTCTCTGCCTCAACTTCCCATCTGTGAAATAGGCTGAATAAGGTTGGGACTTTGGGGTCCTCGCGGCTGAGGGGAGCCGGAGGCGTGGCGGGCCCCTGCAGATGGGAGCTGTTTCCTTTCGGTCTGCTTTCCTGTGCTGGCGTCGCTCGCCCCTACGAAGGGTCGATTGTACTCTTGGCATCTTGCAGAAATAAGACTGAGTGATGCCTTTGTGAGCCCAGGCTGGGGCCACCTTCTCCGGGGACATTTAGGGCCTCCAGCCCTGCTCTCTGTTGGGGAGACTTGTCCTGAGGGACAAAATTGCCGGGGCCCCCAGCCCCACCTCACAGAAGACAACTCTCCTTCCCTGGCTTGAACCTGTGTGTGTGTGTGTGTGAGAGAGAGAGAGAGAGAGAGAGAGAGAGAGACAGACAGACAGACAGACAGACAGACAGACAGACAGACAGACAGACAGACAGACTCAGGCCCAGGCGGTTCCTCCAGGGTCCCCGTGGATCCCTGAGTATAAACAATCTCTCTAATAAGAGTCAAACAGCCCTAGACCCGAGGACTTAAAATCTCCATTGCCTGAAATCAGCATTTTTCTGTTTTTTTTTGTGGGGGGGTGATTTCCCACAAAGCAGGCCTAGAGGCCACTCTAGTGGCCACTCTGGCTGACCAGGGGGCACAGTTCCATGCTGTGGCGGGACCCAGCAGTGTTGGGGGCCGTGTGGTGACAGGTGCCCCCAGGCCCGGAAATCAGCGTCTCTCAATCTTCACAAGCGGTCGCTGGTGCTGGATCTCTCTACCTCTGGGGGGCCTCCTGCACGCTCTGACCCTGGAGCCACTGCTCAGAAAGGGCCAGAAGGCAGGAGTGTGACCTAAAAGCACGTCCAGCCAGAGGACCATGCTGTGACCTGCTGCGAACAAGGCGCTGTCCCGTGATCAAAACCTAGGGAATGTTGGTAGTGGGAGCCCAAGCTCGGCTCGGACTGGGCCGGAATCAATGGCCTGACTAGTTCCTTCTCGGTTAAGTAACATAATTTGTTCAATTTGTTCGATGTCAGTAGGGAAGAACCTTTTGCTCACTTTGATTCATGGGAGGAGGTTAGACAATGGTACAGTGGAAAGGAAATTAACATTTAACCTGCCTGCCTGCAGTTCTAACGGATGTCTCGGTGTGACCGCGGCAGCATACGTCAGTTCTGATAAGCCAGGGCGAAGCCGAAGCTATTTAAATGCCCAAGAAAAGCCATGGCGGACGGGCAGCCGGGCAGCCGGGATGCGTCAGGGCCAGCCTCGTTAGTTAGAATCGGAAGGCCAGAGTCCTGCCCCCCCATGACTCCGAGCAGCCTCCGTCCTCCATCTGTGAAATGTGCCGACTGATGTCCCTGGTCAGAGGTGTTGTGAGCGGATGACCGCTGACCTGCCCATCCCTCTCCTACTCCCCGTGTACCCCCCATGGGGGACTGTGCCAGCTATTGGGAGACAGTGGAAGGAGGGGGCGACTGCCTGGGCTTCTCAGGGAAAGGAAGAGGGAGAGTCTGACTTTTTATTTCGGCCACACACAGGGTAACTCCTGGTTCTGCCCTCAGGACTCTCCTGGCTGTGATCTGGAGACCATAAATGGGATGCCAGGGATTGAGCCTGGGGCGGCCACGGCCAGGCAAGCGCCCTTCCTGCTGTACTGTCGCTCTGGCCCCAGGGTCTGACAATGTTTTTATGGGGTCCAAAGAGGTAGCAGCTTGGTGGCAGAGCCCAGGCCTCGGGGCGTGAGACCCTGGGTTTGATCCCTGGTGCCGGAAAGTAAATGTGTTCTGAGAACTGGCAAACCTTCCCAGTCGGGGGCAAATGTTTATTAGGAGGCTTCATGTGTCCACTGCTCAGAGCGAATCAGGAACAAGAGCTTGCCACGTTTCTCTAGCTATCTGCTGCTTTATTTTCTAAATTACTATTAGGTCAGGATGGGGTGGGGCCAGACCTGGTTGTGTCAAGGGCTACTCCTGGTTCAGTGCTCGGGTCACCCCCCGCAGTGCTCAGGGAACGTGGAGTTCCTGCTCGTGCAGCAGGTGCTCGAGACCCTGGAAGGCCCCCTGAGCATCGCTCTGGCCCCTGGATTAATTAATTAATTAATTAATTAATTAATTAGCTTTTGGGTCATACCTGGCGATGCTTAGGGGTGACTCCTGGCTCTGCACTCAGGAATTACTCCTGATGGTGCTTGGGGGACCATATGGGAGGCCGGTGTTCGAACCTGGGCCTGACCGTGCAAGGCAAACACCCTCCCGCTGTGCTATCGCGCTGGCACCGGCCCTGAACTGTTTAAAAGCAAACCACAGGCATGTCTTTATGCACTCCATCCTGGGATGACGCGACGGGCTCTGCTCACGCCCGCCTGTTCTGACGCTGCACACGCATGAAAGCACCCGTGCACACTCTCCTTGGCTCTGACGGCTGTGTTCTTAGCTGGCGCCTCTGCTCAGCTTTCCCTAAGTGGTCATGCAGCTGTCAGCTGCGGCTGGTCTGCTCCACTGAGGCCCAGGGGTGTCCTGTGAGCTCAAGAGGACACGAACAAGATTCAGTTTGTGTGGCCACGGGACCTCTTGGAGGTCCTGCCTGGAGGAAGGGGCAGAGTGGCTGCTCCCACGGGTCAGCAGAACCCTGTCCAGCTCGAAATCTTCTGCTTAGGGCAGGTCCACCCAGGAGTGCTCCGTTGGAAGGGAGCACGGAGAGTCAGCTGGTGGCCAGTCATGGCACAGCCTTCCTGGTGCCCAGGACCGCCCAAGGGGGACTCCTGAGAGTGAGGAAAACTCTGTGTGTGTGTGTGCGTGCGTGCGTAGCGTGCGTGCATGCATGCGTGCGTGCGTGCGCGCGTGCGTGTGTGTGTGTGTGTGTGTGTGTGTGTGTAGTCATCTCAGTTTGGGGCGCTCCAGTTCCTCCTTCCCAGAGGCGTTTCCAGACATCACGGGCGTTTTGGGCCCATGTGCAAATTCACGTCTGTATCTACCGCCGCTGCGCTGTTCCGGTGTCTCCTGATGCCGAGACAAAGGAGCTCCCAGCCACAGGGGCTTCCAGCCACCGAGGTTCCCTGAGTTGGCCCCAGCCACGGCCCGGCTTCCCTTCTCTGTCCCCAGGGTCGAAGGACGAGCAATTGACGGAAGGAGGTGAGCGGGCAGCTGGGGGCTGCTCTGGGGTGTGGGCAGTGCAGCGGCCCTTGGGGGGTCGGGGTGCCTAGAATGGACTGCCCAGGGCTGGGCGTTCATCCGAAAGCAAACGGCATCTCTCAGATCCCTCCAAAGCCCCTTTATTCTTTCTTGTCCACCTGCCACCGGCCTGTGGAAGCAGCTCATCAGCTGGCGTCTAGAATGTTCTAGAATGTTCCAGAATGTTCTAGAATGTTCTACGTCTGGAACGTGTTTGCTTCTTTGTGCATCTTTTTCCACAAGCGCTTTCGTGGTCGTGATGCGCTAAGCACCGAGGGGTAGGAATACGTCAGTGGGTCGCCCTGGGCACATATTTTATCCCATGAAAAAGAACCTGGTGTTTGGTGAGGAAAATTCTTTAAGACTTCTATTTTTAAAGCGAAATCCTGGCCCTCCAATCCTGCCCTCCATTGATCAGATGGTTATGATGGGGTGGGGTAAATAATGCAAACTCCTCGTCTTGAAGCCCATGCAGTTCATTCGGGTGGACCTACTCCCGGACAGTGACCTGAGAGAAAAAACAGACAGGAAAGGAAGAAGTTGCATGCCAGCCTGCAGATGATGCATCATATATGTGTGTATATAGTTACATATGTGCCCACATGTAAAAGCCGTAAGGATCTGCCTACTTTTCTTTCTGTGAGTTAGCAATAAACAAGCTGAATGATAAAATTAAGAAAACAATTCTGCTGGTCTTAGTATCAAAAGGGTAACATTGGGGTCAGAGTTATAGTGGGGCTTCTGCCTTGCATGCGGCCGACCCGGGTTCAATCCCCTGGAATTCCATATGGTCCCCTGAGCACTGCCAGGAGTAATTCCTGAGTGCAGAGCCAGGAATAACCCCTGAGCATTGCCAGGGTGGCCTCAACACAAGCAACAATAGCAAAAAACCCTCTTTCTAAATTGATCTATTGACAATACAATCTTATCAAACTCCCAGGTGGCTTTTTGGGCAGAAACGAACAAGTTGATTCTCAAATTTAAAGAGAATCTCAAGCTACACAAGGTCACAAGGACAACTTGGACACACAAGGAACAAAGTTGGAGGACTCGGACTTCCCGACTTCAAACCTTGCCACACAGGGGAGAGGCTGTAGGTCAGAGGGGCCTTGGAACAGTCACAGGGGGCAGAGAGAACCAGGTATTAGAACTGAGTCAGAAATAAACTGCACAGCCCCTGCTAACTATGAGCACTACAAGGCTGAGTTGGGGGTGCACCAAATAAACAGTGTTTTGACAAATGGTGCCGGACACACTGGACAGCTGCTTCTGAGAGCTTGAAGCTGGACTCACTCTCTTCAGAGCACAACAGTCACCAAAAATGGACCCAAGACTCAGTTATGGTGTGGGGAAAACGCAGGGGGCCAATGTGGTTTTTTTAGGGGCCAATGTTTGGTTGTTGATTAAACTAGTGTTTTTTTTTAAATATGAAGCCTAGCACACAAGCAAAGAAAAGAAATAATAAACGGCTGCAGGGGAGGGAAAGAAAAGGAACTGACCCCATTGAATGAGAAATGCCCACGTCCAATGGACAGTCGTCAAAAGCGAAAGTGCATAAAAGTGCTCTGTTAAGCAGATGCAAAAAATACTTGCAGATCCCGTGTCTGCTAAGAGTCTAGAGTCCTGGGGGAGGGCGACCCTACACTTAGTAACAGCTCTGCACACACCCCAATTAATAAACAGGTGAGGGACTGGAGAAACATTTCTTCAAAGGACACGGAGCGGTGGACCACATGGTGGAAAGACACTCCCTGCCGTGGGCCATGATCTAAACGCAGAGCCAAGCACCAGGCCCTCCCTCCCACTCCACCCGCTCCAGGCTCAGGACTGTGAAGCAAAGTGGAACTGAAAATCACAAGTGTTGGTAGGAATGTGGGGAACAGTGATGCTGGGGCACCGTGGCTGGAGTATAAGAGGGGCAGTGTCCCTGGACATAGCTGGACAGTTTCTCCAGCATGAAACCCTCTACAGGTCAGCAGTTCCCGCCAAGGTAGGTCCCATGAGCAAATGTCCACACTGCAGCCTGTCCGCACTTACAGCCTGCCCTTACGCATTGTTTGTAAAGGTCCCAAATGAGTAAAACAGCTCGAGCAACCACCAGCTGGTGCCTGGATCGATGAAACTCAGCTCCTCTGAATGGCGAGAGTCTCCTGGCACTGGGCTGTCCCTGTGTGGACCTCAGGACTGTGGACGTGGCCCGAGTGGCCACTCGCTAGACCACAGTGGAGCCCATCAACCCAAACTGGTCAAACTATCATGTGTGGAGAACATCATTCCTGGGGCGGGACTTAGGGGTCCCTATGGGGTATCAAGGATCAAACCTGGGTTGGCTGTATGCAAGTCAAGAGCACTACCCACTGTACTATCTCTTTGGCCCCTGGAGGAGAGAGTGCTCTTTAAGTTTTAATTTATTGAGTCACTGTGGGGTACAAAGTTTCCCAGTTGCTCATGATTGAGTTTAGGCGACGCTGTGAGCAGCCGTCCTGTCCCCTCTCTGTCCCCTTCCAGTCCCTCGGCCAATGTCCTCAGTCTCCCTCCAGCCCCCAGCCTGCCCTGTGGCAGCACTTTTCCCTGTCATGTGGTGGTTACTTTAAAGGGCATCATGCATGTCCCTTTACCCCCTTTCAGCACCCAGTCTCATCCAGAGTGACCACTTCCCTCTACCAATGTCCCCGTGTCCCCTCCCCTGACCTATTGCCTCCCGCACTGTGACAGCTACCAGGAACCAGCTCTCCTGCCCGCCTTCCGCTTCTTTGTCTTTGGTCATTGTTCTCCTACTGCTTGGGGAACACTGTGAGTACTTTTGCTCTCCGAGGCCACAGCCAGCAGTGCTGGGAGCATGCAGGGCCCCTGATCCTTGGCCTGGCCCTGCTGGGGGAGCACCAGGGCCACCCTGGCAGTGCTCAGGGCACCATGTGCTACTGGGAATAGAATGTGGCACCTGGAGCCAGCCAGACATGCAATCCATCCTGCGGAGCCACAGCTCCAGCCCGAGGAACCCATTGCTGCATGTGTTCTTCTGAGAATAGCAGAGGCTTGGGGAAGGCGGGTGCTAGGGTAGGGATGAGGCTGTGGGTCTGAGCTGCAGCCTTGCAAGGAGGCTGCTTCCTCCAGCCTCCCTTTAGGTGGGACCCCTGCAACAAGAGCCAACGGGGTGGTGGGAGAGGGGCGCTCCCATGGTCTGGTCTTTGGGGTTGTTCCGGGCCCAGGTTCTCCGTCCCCGCTGGCCCTTGTTGCCATGTGGACGCTGCCGCTTGCCTGTCGCTGGTGCCCAGCCTCTGCTTCTGGCTCTTGGCGGCACCCACAAACCATGAAACCCAGAGATGCTGCCTCTATTCCCGTGGGGCCTGGTCGCCCAACTTCTGCGCTGGGGTCTTGCCACAGGTTGGTGGGAAACTTGCTCTACTCTGAAGCTGGAAGATTCCATGCAACGCCACACCAAAGCTCACCCCCTCTGCCTGCTGCCTCACGGTGCTGGGACTCGGGACCTGCAGCCCAGCCTGGCCCCAGCTGCCTACTGGGTCCTTAGTG
Source organism: Cryptotis parvus (assembly GCA_021461705.1). NCBI lineage: Eukaryota > Metazoa > Chordata > Mammalia > Eulipotyphla > Soricidae > Cryptotis > Cryptotis parvus. The sequence goes on along the minus strand of JAJIBD010004803.1, from coordinate 87,002 downwards.
GGACCCGCGCCCCAGCTGGACTTCCCCGAACCTGAGCTTCATTTGACTGCTCTGGGGAGGCAGCTTAACTCGGCTCCAGAAAATCCAAGGTTTGCGGGCCCTTGTCTTGCCGCCTGGGGGGTTGATCCTGGCGCTGAGTATGATCCCCGAGCACAGAGCCAGGAGTCAGCCTGAGCACAGCGGGCTGTGTGCCCTGTCTTCATCCCCCAGATGAGCTCTGAACATGTAGATGGATGGAGACACTGGGCCCCGGGCTCTGGGCCCCCACCCGGAAAGGCCAGCCTGGAGCTGGGCATCGGCAGGGCCTCGCTGTGTCCATGCTTCCTGCCTGGGCAGCACCCACATGGGCATCTGTCTGAAAGCGGACTTCAGAAAGGTGGGGCTGCCTTCCTTGGTGTTTGGGCCCCAGCTCCTGGCCGCTGTCCACCACGTCCCAGAAACACGGAGCAGGCTCTAAAGAAGAAAATGCAGGACACGGCGGGCAAGGGAGTTCCTGGCTGTGCTGCCGGGCCTGCGCCACGGTGCTGGCGCTCGACACTTGGCAAGCTCTGGCCCCACCTCCTGTCCACTTGCCGCCCAGCCCATTTCTAGGGCAGCACGTGCCTGGGCTCACGTGGACCCGACTTCTTTTGGAGAGACACATTGGTCCTGTGCTTGGCTGGCTTGGGCTTTGGGTTACGCCTGTGTCCAGGTGTGTAGCAGGCCACGCCGTGTCCAGCCTGAACCAGGGAAGCTCCTTATGCCGATTTTCAGCTTCCCAGCATCCTGCCCTGGCAGGCGGCCCAGGAGATGGACAGGGGAGAAAAATGAAGGGCTGTCTGGATCTTTCAAATTGACATGGAGCGCAGTCGGGTTCTGCTCGAGACCAAGAATGACCACAAAATGTAATTATGATTGTAATGAGAATGGGTTAAGCTTAAACTATTTCTCATTTTCATTGCAGTCACTGCCGCGAGATGGAGTGGAGATTGATGCCAGACCATTTCCTGTGCGGCCTCACAGTCATTAGCATACAGCGTCATCTGAGCATCTCAAGCAGGACAGCTGGGGGTGCACACTGGGCGCTGGGCGGGCGACATGCAGAGGAGGACGGCTGGGGGTGCCCACTGGGCGCTGGACATGCAGAGGAGGACAGCTGGGGTGCCTGCTGGGTGCTGGGCATGCAGAGGAGGACGGCTGGGGGTGCCCGCTGGGCGCTGGACCCTGGGCCCTCTGCTCCTGGGGGCTGCTAGACAGCCGGGACCCCCAGTCCCCGGAACGGTGCAGAGTCACCGCCCCTCCCTTCCTATGCCCTGACTGACGCACAGCCCATCCCCAGCAGCCACAGAATGGGGGAGAATTTCCGGGCCTTGCCGAGTCCCACAAAGGGGCCTCAAGCTCACTGTGAATCTGCGGGGGAGGTTGTGACACCCGCTGCTCAGGGGCTTTCGCAGACCTGCCCCGGGGCACTCCCGGTGCTTAGGGACCCCGTAGTGCTGGAGATGGATCTGTGAGCACCCAGATAGATCCCTGCCCCGTCTCTCCGGGTCCCTGTCTATGAGTCCTTGTTTTCTGGCACTGCTTGGGGCTTGCTCCTGGCTCCATTTCTCCTGGTGGGGCTCAGACCACCTGGGGTGCTGGGGTTGAACGTGGTTGGTCGCCTGCAAGGCAAACGCCCCGCTGTACTGGCTCTCCAACCCCCTCTGTGAGTTCTTGACCTTTCTGGGCGCAGACCCTGGCCTGGCGGGCGTGGGTTGGGGGGTCAGTCACGCCTTGCTAGTGCCGGGGTGAGTGGAGGTGACAGCCATGTACCTCACTTCCTGCCTCACTTCCTGCCCGCTTCCCGACTCTTGTTTCTGAAGGGCCCATGGCAGCCGCACACTCTGCTCGCCTCAAGCCCTTCAGGATCGCCGAGGTGGGAAAAGGTCCTGCTCTCTGCTGGGTTTCGCCACTTTGGGTGCTGAGTGGGTGCTAGATGCTGTCCCATGGAAACTGGGACCTTGTTGCCAATGTCCCCGGAGTTCTGTGCACGCCAAAGACCCAGAGCTTTGTGGGATTTTTGCCCTTACTCTGATAGCGCTCATCTGCGGGAGACCCAATTCCATAGGACTCTCAGAGAAGTTTCTAGGCCTCGCCTGGCCATGCCCTGCCTGCCCTGGCCTCTCGCTGCAGCCAGACTGTACCCCAACGGTCTCCTGCTGTTTCAGGCAGAGTCTTGCAGGCAGGGCTAGATTCTGGGGTTCGATCTTTCACAAATGGGGAACTTTGGGACTGGAGAGATAATACAGTGGAGAGATAATACTGAGACCAACCCAGATTCAACCCAGCACCCCCTGTGGTCCCCCAAGCACTGCCATGAGTGATCCTGAGAACAAAGCCAGGAGTAAGCCCTGAGCACTGCCAGGTGTGACCCCTTAAAATAATGGGGGAACTTTGAAAAATATCTATTAAATGGAAATATGGTTGAATCTCAAATGGGCTGGACTCCTTTGCAAGCAGACAAGAGTGAACATTTCCTCTCACTGCGCTTTGCCCATCGGTGCACCTGACCTCCACACGCTCAGTCAGTGCCGGAGATGCCAGCAGGTGCCTCGCGGAGAGCCCGCATGGCGCATGGCATAGTGCGGCTGCGTCTTTTTTTGGGATTGTCACACCTGGCGACACTCAGGGGTTACTTCTGGCTCCACACTAAGGAATTAGTCCTGGCGGTGCTCAAGGGACCCTATGGGCTGCGGGGATGGAACCCGGTTGCTGCACAAGGCAAACGCCCTCCCGCTGTGCTATTGCTCCGGCCCCACGGGACTGCATCTTGAGGGCCTTTATGGTGGCGAGTTGTGGCTGGGGGGCTGAATCCCTTCCGAATGGCTCTCCTTTGCACCCTGGTGCCCCTTCCCCATCCAGGCGGTACAAAAGCTGCTTTAGGACCCGAGGCCAAGGCCTGATCCAAGGGGCCAACAGGGGGTGTTGGTGCTCGGGGGCCGCTGGCCTAGTGTGGCCCTTCCCAGCGCTGGACGTGTTTGGGGACATCCTGGGCTAGGTGAGGACCAAGTTGTGTGGGGGGCCAGTTTTGCTGATGATCTTCCCTCAGGAGCCCCCGTCCCCTGCCTTCTTGTCCCAGGGGGTGACTCATAGCTCGGTGCTCTGGAAGTTGGCTGATACGGAAGACGCATAGCCGGGCAGGAGAGAACGCATAAGGTCAAAGGAACTGGCCTTGCTGGCCTGGTGGGCTGAGCCCAGCTCTAGCCCCAGAGTCATGGAGTTTTCTGAGCACCACCAGGAGTGGTTCCTGAGCACAGACACAGGGGGTATGCGCCGGGCAAGCCTTGCTCGCTGGGTGTGGCCCCCAAACGATTGCGTTTGTAAAATTGTAATGCTGGGGGCAGGGGGCAGCCGCATGCGAGACAAGTGCTTCTACCTCTCTGTTCTCGCCAGCCCCCAGACCCAAATGAATGGATGGAGAAAGGAAGGAGGGAGGGAAGGCTGGAATAAGGGAAGGAGGGAAGGAATTGCGGGTAAACAGCTGTGATGAGGGGTTGTGAGTGTTGCATATGCTGCAGGAAGGACGAAGGGTTCTATTTGCTACAGATCTGGGCAGCAGGCGGCGAGGAGGGAGGAAGCTTGTCTTGGCCGGGCCCAGAGCTCTGGAGCCTTTTCAGAGGGGGAAACGTGAAGCACCCGAGGCGGCCGCGCCTTCTCCCGCCTCTAGGCGGCGCCATCAGAGCCAGGCGCTTCTGCCCCAGCCCTGGCCCTTCCCTTCTCCGGCCATGGGACCTGCATGTCCAGCAGCTGCCCCGATGCAGGAATGTGGGGTGCCCACGGTTGCAACAGCACCTGAGAGCCACCGATGGCCAGCAGTGGTGCCCGTGTGCCCAGCTTTGCCCTGGCACATCTGGACATGATCTGGGCAAACGGTGGCAGTTCAGAGCCTTGTAAATTAAAAAAAAATTTTTTTGGCTTTTTGGGTCACACCCGGCGATGCTCAGGGGTTGCACGTGGCTCTGCACTCAGGAATTACTCCTGGCGGTGCTCGGGGACCAAACCTGGATAGACCACGTGCAAGTTAAGTGCCCTCCTCGCTGTACTCACGTCACTCCGGCAGGCACATTTTAATGGCAGAACAGAGCTGGGCTTGGCGGGGAGAGATTTTTAACATCATGTAACGTGCTTTGGGAGGGCACAGAAAGCCAAGGTTCCTCCTGCTCCAGCGAACACCCGCTTTCCTGGTGCCGGGAGCGGGAAAGACCGCAGTTACCATTGTGTTCTTGCTGGCTGCTCCGAGAAGCAAGCAGGCTTGTTTGCTGTTCCTACGTTAAAGAAATGAAGTCTGGAATCATTTCTGGTGGAACATTGTACTCCTGAAACTCAGCTATGACTAACTATGTAAATCACGCCACCTTAATATTTAATTAAAAAAAAAAGCTCCCAGTGGCTGGCAAAACTGGCGCTGGATCTACCTCCCTTTTCTTTTCCAGGATTTGGGGACCTGGGAGGAGGCACACAGAGAAGTCCTGAAAAGCAGCCGGCTTCTAATTGTGTCTTTACAGCCAACTAGGCTACCACAATGATTGTCTTTTTCCCTCTGATCCTTACTGACCTGTGGCTAATGAGATTTGGGCTTCGATTGGTTGTAGAGCCTCAGATAGCAAATCAATGGTTATGGATCCGCACACTGTTCAGCTGTCTTCATCTGTAGTTAATATTCAAGTCAATTTCCAATACTCTGCATGCTCCCATTCTGGGGCTTGGCCAAAAGCCGGCAGCTCTGGGCGCTCCGGGAGGCTGGCCCGGCCCACAGCCCCGCCTCTCCCCTGGAGGCTCTCTGGAGCTTTGCCCACATGAGCGGCCCCACGAGGGTGTGGAGGAAGGATGAGGAACTCAGGGGCAGCCCTGGCCCCGGGAGTCCCTGGAACAGATCCAGGGCCAGATGGGTGTAAGTGGAACAGCCGGAATGTCAGGCTTTTTGCAGGCAAACTTTGCATCCTCACTTTCAGCCCCAGGAAGCGTATCCTGGCTCTCGGCTGCCATCTCGTCTGCACAATTAACTGGCATCTTGGCATAAAATGTGGAAATTTGTACAGTCTTCAAGGCATCTGTGGGCTTTATGGTACAAGTTCTCTTAGTACTGAAGCCACAGAAAATTAAATGTTCCCCAAAGAACTTCCAGATGTGCTTTATTCTAATGGGGTCATTATGCAGTAAATTAAAAAGCAGGGTAAATGGAACTGTAAAATTTAAATTACTCTAAAACCACATCTCTTTGCTTTGAGCATTCATTTGTGGGGTTGCATTTGCAATAAATGTGAATTAGGCGGCTGCAATAACTGTTAATCATATATTTATAAAATAGTAATGAGGAAATGAATAGCAGAGTAAGTCAGCTGCGCATTTCTCTAATAGTGTGTCAACCGCGAGCGGAATAAGATGAGGAGCATTGTTTGGTGCCGAAGCTGATAATACAGCTGAGTGTAAGAGATCACCTCAGCCTCTTAACTTTACATGAAATTATACATAAAATCCATAAAAGCCCATAATAATGCATTATGCCTTGGAATTGTATTCAATATTTTTCTTTGCTTTGATTTTCTGAAATGAGCTTCCTCTCTACCAAAGCCATCTTCCAGGCAGGCTTCGGCAGGGCTTTTGTTTCAGGCGACGCCGGCCTCCCCAAATTGCACAGAAAGAGGCCAGCCGCCAGCAAGGAGTGAACAGGCTGTTTTGTTTGGTTTCCTCAGACTTGCTGCTCCGAGGGGGGGGGGGCGAGGACGGGGTGCACAGACAGGCCCCTCCCCCAGGATCGGGACCGTAGAGATGGGCATTGTCTTGTCCACCACGCCAAGGATGGCTGGGTGCAGGCTGCCGAGAGCTGGACATCCCCTTGAGCCTGTGTCTGGACAGACATCGGGTCTATAGATGGGGCCTGAGGCCTAGTACTGAAGTGCCCTCTGACTCCTGTTTGGGATCCAGCCAGCCTAGAGCGGCTTCTGGAGCTAGTTGGCCTGTTCTGGCCTGGTGCGTGGGGACCGCTTTCTGCACCCCACGCTGCGAACATCTTGTTACAGGTCTTGAGGGAGCTTCACGCTGGGGCTTGGAGAGGCAGAGCGGGGCTGCTACAATGGCATGTCCACGCCGTGGCAGAATCCTGGCTGTCTCCTCCTACCCCGCCGGATCTGCGAGGCTTCTCCAGATATTCTCCCGCTGCCCGCCAGGGTCCCAGACATACCTTGGGTTTAAGTTGGTTGGTTTTGAGCATGCCTTAGTGTAGATTCTGGAATCTTCTTCCCTGCCTGGGTGACTCCCATTGCTCCTGACCTCACTGAGTAAACTAGAGTTTGGGGGGCCTGATCCAGCAGGTCATCGGGGTGAATGTTTCTACAGAAGGCATGAGCAAACAGCAAGTGAGTGTTGGGGCCCACCTTGAATTTGCTCGTGTTTCTAAAGGGCAGCGCCCCAACTCTTGGCACCAAACAGCACATTAGTAGGAACCTCTATGAATGTGGGATAATGGGAGGGAGGAGGTAGGGAGTCTGGGGGAGAGGGAGGGAGGGATGGAGGAGGAGGGGGAGGAGGGAGGGATGAGGAAGAGGAAGGGTAGGGAGGAGAGATTGTGTCCACATAAACAAGGGTGGTCTATTCTTGGCTTCCAAATCCACATTGACTCTCTGTGTTTCAAAGTGTTTTTGTAACCAATAATTTATTTATTTATTTATTGCTTTGTGGGTCACACCTGGCAATGCTTAGGGCTACTCCTGGCTCTGCGCTCAGGAATTACTCCTGGCAGTGCTCAGGGACCATATGGGATGCCGGGGATCCAACCCGGGCCGGCACGGGCCTGCCGCGTGGTGGCCAATAATTTATTTTTGATTGTTAAGCCACGCCTGACCGTGCTCAGGGCTTTCTCCTGCCTCTGTGTCAGGGACCATACTCGCCCCGGGATGGAACCCCTGGTGGGCTTCGTGCACGGCAAGCACCTTGCCCCCCACCCCACCCCCAGCCCCCTAGTACTGCGTGCTCTGGACCCAATATTTTTCTTTTTTTCCTTTTGCTGGGGATTAACTCCTGGCCTCATGCAAAGGGCAGGCGCTCTGCCACTTTTTATACCCGCAGCCTCCGGACAGCCTGTTGTCGCCGTTACAGAAGTACAGTGTGATCTTTCAGACAGAAAATGGGGTGAGACGCACGCAGAGGACGAGTGTCTCCCGCCCACCGATTCCTGCTCTCGCTGCACACGCTTCCTTTCGTCATAGTTAGAGGGTCACAACCCCAAGATCCTGGAATGATTGTTTTTGTTATTCAGAAATTCCATAGTTCGTCACGTAACCGCGATAGACTGTGTAATCTTTACGTTTCACTCTTCTCCTACTTAGTTTGTTCAGTCATTATTCATTGGTTGAATTTGAACTTTCCCTTGGGATGTTGAGATCTTGGGGCCACACCTGGCGGTACTCAGGCGCACTTCCTGGTCTCTGCTCAGGGATCACTCTGGTGGTCATCGGGGTCCAAGGGGGTGTCGGGGTTGAACCGGGGTCAGCCTCAGCCAAGGTAAGCCCTTACCTGCTGCACCATCTCAGGCCTCACGAACCTTTTTGTTTGCTTCTGGGCCACCCCTGATGGCACTTAGCAAAAAAACTTCTGACTCAGTGCTCCAGAGTGATTCCCAATAGTGCTCAAGGGACCATACCCAGCCCTCCCATAAGTAAAGCATGTACTTAGCCCTTGGCATCATTTCTTGGTCCTATTTATAGACATTTATTTTTGCTCCTAATGTTATTTAAATCCTTTAAGAGCCTTTCCAATTTCTCAGGTATGATACCTCACGGCAACCTAAGTTTCGGTTTTATTTCTAAGAATCAGAATTCCCCTGTTTCTGCATCCTTACACGCAGGTTCCCTTTGCTGCTGCTGGGGCGCCATTCAGCACCGAGAGAGCAATGCCCCTGCCCAGCTGGGTTGCAGAGGGAGCCCAGTGACCCCCCCCCTCCCCTCCACCCCGCCCATGGGCACCAGGCTTGGTGAGGCCTTGGTCCTCCCAGAAACCCAAAGGCGTTGCTGGGGATTAGCTACAGGCCTGGCCAGTTTGTGACCAGTCTCCGGGGAAGCAGCAGAGGCCCAGGGTCTCTCCAGAGGATGGACAGGACTCCCCAAATCCCAGATGTGTTCACTTGTTGGCGTTGCTCAGATCTCGCCTGCTGGGGCTCCGCTTTCTGGGCTCTTCCTTTTCGTTGTCGAGGGCACAGGATGACCACTGCTCCAGCTGATCCTGAGTGGACACAGGCACGGCCCACGCTATGCCCGCGAGGCCCATTTAGGCTAGAAACACCCAATAAAGCCCAACCAAATGGGAAAAAATGCCCCGCGATGATGAATCACTGTGTTTGCATTAGGAGTTGGATTGCCAGATAAAACACAGAATGCCCGATTGAACCTGAATTTCCCAGTAACCAACTAAAAGGACTACAATAAATAGTCCTAAAATCAAAACCAAAACCCAAAAAAAAAACCCCACAATGCTGTCAGCCCCCTTTGGGACACACTTTGAGGCGGTGTTGCTCTTGGGGTGGCCCAACTGTCTGTGACAAGCACCTGATGCCACACAACTGAAGCCGTAAGCGAGAGGGTGGGACGGAGGCCCCAGACATGACCACGGTCACGTTGGTGTGGGGCCGTGTCCTCTTTCCTGCCCGCCAGAGCCTGAAGACTCAGCCGAACGGGGGCAGGCCTGGAGTCTCCAGCCTCGGCCATGGGGCCGGAGGTGTGTGCTCATGACTGGAGTCAGTGGGGCACTGGAGGGGCTTTAGGAACTGACGCATCTGGCACCCCTCTCCGGCCCCCTTTCTTTCCTGAAGGGAAACCCAATAGCCAGGCACGGCATCTGTCAAAATGTGATCTGTGATGACTCTGGTTGTCAGGATGAGAAAAGAGGAACGGCCAGCCCATTAGAGAAGGAGGCTGAGGTTTGGGGCGCTTGTTTCCAGGATTCCCTTAGAACCCACCCCTCACCCCCACATCTCTCTCTGGCGGTACCACAGTGAAGGTGAGGCCCATTGCGGAGGCCGGGAAGTTTTGGGGTTTATGGTGCTTTTGTCGGGAATTTCAGGTAGTCTTTGGGTTGCTTTGCTAAGCCCAAAGCTTTAGCATGTGCTGCTGAGTTCTCGCTTTGAAGCCCCACGGGGTGGCTCGGTGCTCATGGGCCAGGTGCCCGGGGATGGTCGGGACATCTCACCTTTCTGCCACCTCCCCAATCCAGGGTGTTGGCCGCTGCATGTGACAGACAAAATGGGCATTTTAGTTTTCTGTGTTCAAATAAATAATCATTTCCACGAGATGGTCTTGATTCGAGGCACCAATACAGCTTCATTTTCAGCTCAAGCCAATCATTAAATCCTGCTCGTGAATGCACAAAGGAGTTTGCCATCATTTTCAGGTGACTCATCAGGGACTGCCATCAAAGCTGGGAATTCCGGAGGGCATCGCTGCAAACAGGTCACCACGCTGGTGGATACACTGACCCACGTCCACTGCGTCCACCGGGAAGGAGGCAGCGAGGCTGCGGCAGGTCTTGTTCAGGAAACAGTGAACTGGAATCAAGTTTAGGGAGACACCCCTGAGACCTGAACCCTGGGGGAGAGCAGAGTTAGGGGTAGCCGGGGGAGCACAGCTCTCAGGAGCACGGTATGAAGTCGGAAATCCAGAACGGGCGTCATCTTGGGGTCCAGATTTCCTGATGGAGCCTGAGCTCAAGGCATGGCTGAGAACCTCACCTGGGCTCCAGGTATGGGCCAGCGCCTCAGGTAAGGGCTTGAGGGGCTGGGCGAAGCCCTTCTTCTGCAGAAAGACACGGCGGATGACCACACCTGTCCAGAAGAAACGTTCTGGAAAGCCTCTTGGGGTGGGGAGAGTCTGAGCAGCTGAAGGTAGCTGCAGGGTCTGGGCAGGCAGCTCTGGCCGCACACACAGCGTTGGCATTGATAAGCTGATGCTCTGCGCCAACCCTTCATGCTTCCTTTCTTCTCAGGCAAGACAAGATGGCACCAGGGACTGTCTGAGGCGCCATGAATGTGAGCCGGCTGGTGTGAGCCTGGCGCTGGAGACAGCTCCCACTTTCAGCCTTCCCGGAGGCTGAGTCTCCTCAGGGGACATCCAGATGGCAGCGAGGGGAGGGTCCTGCCCCTCACCCAGTTGCCAATCACAGTCTGACAGGGGCACTAAGTCGGCTAAGTGGACAGGAGAGCCAGCCCCTTAGGAGGCAGGTGCTCTTGTTCCCCAGAACACAGAGGGGGGGCACAGAGAAACACGGGGTCTCTGTGCTGTACCCAAACTAACAGAGCCAGACATGTTGGTGCTCCAGACCAGAGCTGTGCAGCTCCACATTCTGCTGCCCTTGCGGTGACTCTTGGGCCTGACATGCCATCTCGAAGCACGAGCTCTCAGCGACACCTCTGTGCGGTGGATCTGCGGCTCGTGCTAGGGGACCACAGAAGGGGCAGCTGGGCATATGCGACTCGCAGACGGGCCTTTGATTCGCTCCAGGAAATCGGAATTGCCGCTGTTGCCCCGAGACATTGGTGGGGTCCCTGTTTACCCACGTGACTTCCTGGTCAGAGGAAGGGGAGAGGGCTTCTGTTTCTGGCAGGAAAAGGGGGCTCCAAGGGGCAGATGACAGGAAGCAGCGACTGTGGAAAGGTCTTTCTCCTCTGCGTTGGGGCCATCCGTGGGACCCTTCAAGCCCGTCTATTAAACCTTTGCATCCTGGGTCCCTTCGGTTTGGCCCAAGGAGTCACTGTGTGAACTCATCCAGTGTGTCCTTTCCTGCCTGTCTATGTGGCCGCTGCCTGGGGACACGCAGACCTCCGTCTCCCCAACCAATCGGCTCCGGTCATGCGGTTGGCCTCCATGACTACGTGGGCGGCCACACAGGACGGAGTAACGAGGTGTCTGTGGTTCTCTGTGGAGCTGATCGCCCCCAAATCACTGTCTGTCCAGTCCCCCTCGCAGCCGACTTCCTCTTTGTGTTCGGGTCCCACCGAAACGCTCTGCTAGAAGCTCTGATTGGACACGGCATCTAGATTCCGCCAACGCCACTTCCGCACAAACGCACGCCTGCAATCCGCTTAATTTTTCAAATAAAATGATTAAATTGCTATTATTGTCAGGCCATTTTTTATTAAGAAAACCTTTTAAAATGTTAATTATTGGGCCCCTTGAAACACTTTCATCTTTCCCCACTTGGCTCTCGAGTAGAAAGTGCCGGCTGGGGTCCCGCCGCCCCGCCCAGGGAAACGCCGGCTTCCCTTTTTCACACCTGCAGCTGTTCTCCTGAGCTCGGATATTTAGGCGAATTTAACTTTAATTTCTCTGCCTTTCATCTTCTGAATTAGTCGGATAATGCACAGATCGCTCCTTCGCCGCCCTCCCTCCTGTTTATCTGCCTTCACAAAAGGTTCATTAACTAGATTTGGGTGCTCAAGCCACGCGGCCACATCCATTTCAAAGGAAGATTTAATGGCATTTCATATTTTTCTACATTAAGGAAGATTAAAGTATATTACAATACCCTTTACTGCCCTATTTTCTTCATTTTAGAAGTGGTCAGTTTTAACATTTTTTCCCCCTCTCTTTCTTTCATCTGCTGCGTTCGATAAATTGTTCGGGCCTTTCAGAGGAGAGTCCCAGCAAATTGAGTTCCAGATTACGACTCGGACAGCTTGTTGAGCCCATCCGAAGTCAGATAAAGCACCCCTATTCACACGGCACATCAAAAGAACAAATAGATGCTCGAAGTGGCTAAAAAGGGACTGAGGCTCATGCTTCATTACCTTAATTGTCGGTGATTATGGGGCTAGTGGTAGGCACTCGTCGTGCCGGCTCTGAACCCACACTTTCTTGGGGGTGCATTCTGGATCCTTCTCTGCAAGACAACCCCCCCCACCATGTCCTTTGATGACCGGAAGAGACCCTGTTTGCAGACCAGCCATGCCTGTCCTCCTTCAAAGGTCTTCAATGGGCTGTTCTCACACGACTTTAATGGGTGACAATGCCAAGTGTAGGATCTCCTCTGGCCTCCCCCCTTCCTACCCTGTGGGGTCTCTGGAAAGAGTTGGTAGACTTGGGGACAGGCTCCAGGGAGAGCCAGGGAGGCATTAAGGTGTAAGCTTCTTCCGTTGTGTGTTTCCTAAGGAAGAGAAGTCACCATGCTGTTGGGTTGCCCGTGGGCCCCTGTTTTATTGGGGTGAGCGTTGACAGGCCCCATCATTGCAAAGGGGGGACTCCCCACCCCCAGGAAAGGCAGAAGGAGAGCTGGATGCTGGGAAGGAAAGAAGTTTGGGGGTGTTGGGAAGGTTTGGGGGAAAGGGCAGAAGACGGATTTTACGACAGTACGCTCGTGGGTGGAGGTTTTAGGCAATAAGCAGGTAGCCTCGTTTTCTCAAAAGAAAAAAGAAAATAATGGAAAAGTGTAACATTCATTCAGAGGCCTCAGAGGCATAAAAACCCAATTCCAACTGTTATAGGTCCCTGCAGGAGTCTACAAAAGAACTAAGCTTTTAAGTAAGAAAACTAGATTCTGGCCCACAGGGTCCTGTCACCGCTGTTTAATGGATGAAACTCTTTGGATATAAATATGCTGTTTACTTCTCAGTTCAGCTTTCATAAAATATAACCTTTTTATGATTTACGACCCACAGAAAAACCGGAGGATGGATTTTCAGCTCTGAATTGGTTGGATGTCAACAAGAAAAATATAGATAACATAGCCAAGTAGCGGGTGTTAATGCCACACAAAATGATGAAATTATTTTTGTTTAGAAAAGTTAAGTTTGTTCTTCAAGTTGTGGGGGATGGCAGTTGTGAGAGGCAACGAGACGAGGACCTGGGAAATAGTTCTCATTTGTAAGCCCTGGTTCCCCCGATTCAAAGTTGGGGCGTTTGACTCCGGTTTGCCATCAGCTGTGGCTTTTTGAAAGGTTTGGGCTGACCCCGATCCTTCAAACACGCCAGGGGCCTTTCTTTGTCTAAATTGCGTCTGTCAAATGTCCCATTCCTAACGTCACAAGGAGATACTTCGTGGACCGATAGGGGCTGTTTTAAGACAAAATGGTCAGCCGCTTGCTGGTACACACCAGCCTGGGGTTTGAATCCAGCATCTATGGCTCCCTGAGCCCAGCCAGAAGGGAGTCCTGAGCACTGAGCCACGAGTAAGCTCCGAGCACAGCCAGATGTGGCTCCCCAAACCAAAAGAAATTTTTGGTAACAATGAAAAGCAAATATCAATTTTGAAAACCAATGAAAACCCCCAAAGAAGCAAGCAAGGGAGCGAACCCAAGGGAGACCCTTACATACAACGCCCCCACTGACTCTCCCCACAAATGCAAAGCACAGAAGCTCACCCCATCCTGGAGGGTAGACGGGAAAAAGGTTGAGTGTAAACTAGTCATGTGGTGCTGTTTCTTCATCGGTTTGAACTCAAATATATATATTCATATGTGCATATATATACACATACATATGCATATAAATATGTGTATATGTAGTTTTCCCAAATGTTTGTTGTTCATGTATTCTTTTGTCTATAGACCACTAAAAATGAAAATTGATTGGTTGGCCCTAAGCATAACCATATCTGGGAATGCTTCAGGCCTGATCCTGACTCTGTGCCCAGGAATAGTCACTCCTGGCAGTGCCCAGGAAATCACGTGCAGCGGCAGCCACTGAACTGGGATCATCCGCTTGCAAGGCAAGCACCCTCCTCCTTCTTCTCTCTCTCCAGCCCTTCCCTGTTTTCCTGGGTATCTTTTGTTTGTTCGTTTGGAAGATCCCAGATCCAGATGAGCTGGGGAAATTTGCAGATAGGGTTGTAGGTTCGAGATGATGATTTCCAAAAGAAACGCTTTCTCCTTTGGACTCTACCAAGCCCTCACTGAAGGGAATTTTCTCTGCTTTTAGAAAACTGCTTTTGGCAAATAACAAGCCCGATGCTCTGAAGGCTGAGAGACCACGCTGCGGCTTCCCAGGCCCGGGAAGGAGCTGAGCAGTTTTCTCTTGGTAGCCAGAGGGAAGTGGGGGCCTTACTCATTGGCCTTCCAGTTTTAGACCAAAGGGAGCCCCTTTAAGGCAGTTCACCCCTAAGCTCTGTCTCTGGGGCCTGTGTGGGGCGCCTGTAGAGTACCTGGGCCATAAGGTTTATGGTTTGGAAAATAAAAACTGGGGTCCATGGGGCCTTCAGCAGCCGTGGGGCATGGTCTGGGATTGGCCGAAGGGATAACTTTTGAAAAACCTGGGCTGACCCTGAGATTTTTTTTTATGGAGTTTCTTTTTTCTGGGTCACAACTGGTAGTGCTTGGGGGCTACTCCTGGCTCTGTGCTCAGGAGTGACCCCTGACCATACACACGAGACCACATGCAGTGCTGAAAACTGAGCCAGGCTTGACTGCTTCCAGGCCACGAGCCGTAGCCCTTTCCTACCTCTGGTCCTGGTTAGACTTTCATGTCCCCCAGTTCTCCCATGGGCTGTCTCCCAGGCTCCCAGGAAAGCCTGGTGTCGTGCTGGCCTTGAAGAGACGCGGCCTCCCAGCTGCAGTTGCTGGGAAGCCCAGGGTGCAGGGGCTGGGCGTGCCCGGCCTGACTCTGCCATCCAGTCAGGAGGCTGCGGGTCCAGCCCATGTTCAGGGAGGAGGGTGATGAGGGTGAGCGTGGCCCAGGCACTGTGTCCCCTCAGCTAGAGCTACAGGGGGCCCACACAGCTACATCTCACACTGTCTGTAGAAGTCGCCAAAGCGGAGCTTGGTGCTGTGTTGGGTGTTTGTCCTGAGATGGCGCTGTTGTTCTTCCCTGGGCTTCCTTAGGGTGGGGGTGTCTGTGGCTGGGGTGGGGGTTCGTGGGTCTGTGGCTGGGGTGGGGGGGTGTCTGTGGGCCTGTGGCTGGGGTGGGGGTGTCCGTGGGTCTATGGCTGGGGTGGGGGTGTCCGTGGCTGGGACATCGGCCTTCTGGGCCCCACGGAAAGGGTTCATGTATTTATTTTGGTTTCGGGGCCACCCCTGGCAGTTCTCAGATCTTCCTCCTGCCTCTGCACTCAGGGATCATTCCTGACCAGCTCCTGGGTTGCTGTGGAGCAAACCCAGTCAGCCTCTTGCAAGCCAGTGCCCGCCCCGCTGTACTATCGCCTCCAGGCTGGAAAAGGCTTTAAATGCACGTCGGAAGGGATGAGGTGGGTCACGTGTTAGGTGACAAAGTCTCAGCTGTTCAGGGACAGGGCAGGCTGGTGTAGAGACAGAGCCTGTGCTGGTGAAAACGGGCAGAAGCTCCTCACTGGCCAGAGGGTGGAGCAAGGGACGCGGTGCTTTCCTCCTGGGGCTGAGCGGTGTCCCCTAGTCGTGGGCATGGACCGCAGTTGGGCGAGGAGGCGAGAGCTTGGGAACATAGATTTCTGGGCAGTGTCTTGAGAGAGGACAGACCCCCTGCCCACACCATGCAGGGTCCCAAGCCTTGAGCCCCGAAGCGTTGAGGGGGGCCACCAGAGCTACTACTCCCGAGGCAGAACTTAAGGGTCCCCTCCGAGGGTTCAGCAGGCCCAAAGAGGGCCTGGAGAGCATCGTGGGTCACGGCCAGTCTCTAGGCGTGAGCCCACGCAACCCCATCACCAGAGAGCTGCCCCTTTCACTCTGGGGCGCAGTGTGGACTTCACGCTTCTTCCCAAGCAGATCAAGAGCATCCGTGAAGGGGCGGTGGGTGATAAAACACTGTAGGGCTGACACCCACCGCGAGCAACTTTGCGACTGTGGGTCTCACTGTGATTCAATCAAAAACAAAAGAATGAAAAAGGCAAACCACATCTTCTTTGTCAATTCGCCTGCCACTGGGCACGTGGGTTGCCTCAGAGCTTGGCTATTGTGACTAGGGCTCTGATGAATAGAGTCGTACCTATATCTCACCGGTCAAGTGCTTTGGTGTTAAACCTAGGGTGGAATTCTTGGATCATACAGCAGATTTGTTTTTGATATTTTGAGAAATGTTTGTACTGTTTCTCATAGAGATTGTACAAATTTATATCCCCAACAACAACAGAAAAAGAGCTCATACTGCTCATCTGCCCGGGGTCTTTGCCCATGTGGGTGGCATGGGGGTGTCATTGCCAGACTAAGGTCCTTGTTCCACCAGCTCGTGGGGTCCCATGGAGGACCCACCGCTTTGCCAATGAAAAGGAGCAGGAGAAGCCTGCCAGCCCCATGGCCCCACTTCAGAGCACAGGGTTTGTGCTTGAGGCCGGAGAACAGGTCTGAGCCTCTCCCCTCCGGCCTTCACCTCGCCACCCACAGCTCTCTCTCTCTCTCTCTCTCTCTCTCTCTCTCTCTCTCTCTCTCTCTCTGTTGGACTCCCCACCTGTGCTGGGGCGGGCTGAGACCAGGGCAGGAGAGAGCCCAAGGGAGAGAAGGCTCGAGGGTGGATGCAGGCTCTGTATGCACAAGGTCTGGGTTCCATTCCCCCACATTGCAGGGTCTCCTGAGCACTACTGGGAGTGATCCCCGCTCTGGGAGTAACCCTCCAGCAACACTGGGTGTAATTCAGAAACAAGCAAAATTACAGGTGCAGAAACAGCTTCTGAAACAAAACCTCATTCAAGCTCTTTGGGCAACAGGGAGCTTTTGTGAGCCACAAGGAAGCTCCCCTGGCAGAGAGGGTCAAAGGCAAGAGCTGAGCATTGTTTGGGTGATGGGGCGTTGAGCTGTGGGCAGAAGTAGGGCCTTCCCCTGGGAGAAGACAGTGCCTGTGTATTTCCTTACATGTACTCCTCAGGAATACATATAAGGTCCTGGGCTGGACATGTAATTACATGGGCTGGACATGTAATGCGATTTGGAGATGACCGCTGGGCTAGAGCCGTTACCGACTGGATCCCATAGGACATCAAAAGATCACGTGGCCGCCCACCTACAAGATGGTCATGCTTCTTCATCAAGACCCTGAACAAATGGTTTGAGACTCTTCGTATTCCTGAAGCAACTGGATGCCATTGGGCACGTGATACACTGGCATGTGATAGGGTCAAATGGAAATGTTACTGGCACCCGCTTGAGCAAATCAACAAATAACGGGATGTCAAGTGAGCAAATGATCCAGTGATTCCTCAGGAAACAATGTTGTCACCACCCTACGAATCAGGGATAGTGGACCAGAACCTAGTCACAGTCCCCTGGTGCCCCAAGACTACTTTGTGTCCATATCCTTTTTCCCATTATTTTACATAGACCCAGTAAAATGGGCGGTCTGGGCCATCTTACTGAAAGAAAGGAGTCCGGTTCATTAGACTTAGGAACTCAATAATTCGAACGTAGCAGGTGGGTTCTAAGTCCTGAGCATTTGTCATGTTGACTTAAGCTTCAGTTGCTCTGAGATTGGCCGCACACCCCAAAAAGATGGGACCCACCGAGGGCCTTGGATGGAACCAGGACAGGCTTTGTATCACCCTGGCAACAACTTGAGGCTTGAGAGCCACGAACTCAAGCATTGATATCTTACGACAGCCACTAATGGAAAGATGAGGGAAGGGAAGCCTTTAGACTCAGAAGGACCCTCTGGGGTTAGGCAAAGTAAAGGCTGGCTGAAGCCTGCAGTTGAAACGCATAACCAAATGTTTCCTAGGAAAGGCTGCCCCGCTCAAAGGTAATCTAGGCTGGAAGTTTTTATCCCAGCTTTTACTGCACCTATGCAAAATAACAGCCACTTCTAACACTTGGCTGCTGAGCTCGGATCTGTGGTTCCCACCTCTTGCGGAAGTCAGCACGACTTATTCAGCCCCTTCTCAAGTGTTTGTGTTTCGCTACAGTGGCCCGGTTAGAGCTGCCCCAGAGCAGAGAGCTGGTTCCTGGGGCAGGTGGGCCCCCAACTGAAGTGGACAGAGAACAGGGAGACAGATCTCTGCCTCCTCCAGGGCCCTGTCCAGATTTCCTGAAGGAATGAATCACTTGATTCAGGCTGACAGGGGTTAGGGCTGAGCTGTGGTTTCTTCAAGGGGGTCCCCTGTACCCCATCATCTCGGTGACTCAATTATCCACCCCAAGTTCTGGGCTCATCAGGATTCTCCCAGCACTGAGGGAGAGAGAGACTTGGGGGGGGGTGTATGCTTATGAGGGTGCATGGACATCCCTCACTGTACAGGCCATAGGGGTTTGAGATGTATATCTCCGCCTTAGTCAGCCAGTCACCTCAGACAGCCTGGGGTGGTACCAAAAGGCGGGTCTATGGGCGGGAGTGATAGCCCAGCGGGTAGGGCATTTGTCTTACATGTGGCCGGCCTGTGCTGGCCTGGGTTTGATCCCCGGCATCCCATATGGTCCCCGAGCACCACCAGGAGTAATTCCTGAGTGCAGAGCCAGGAGAAACCCCTGAGCATTGCCGGGTGTGACCCAAAAAAGCAAAAAAAAAAAAAAAAAAAAAAAGGCAGGTCTGTGAGCCCCTTCCCACCTTGGGGAGAGAGAATGTTATAGGAGGGTGGTTGGAGATTTTACTTCCAGGTGAAAGGTTACGTAAAATCATTGACAGAGGAAGCTGCGAGCTGCTGGCCAGGAAGCCAGTGTGCAGGGAAGGGCGGCCCTGATCTGGGCAGGTGGGAGACACGGTATCCCGGGGCCAGGAGTGAGGGAACATACTGGGAGCAGCCGTTGGGGCAAGAGGCCGAGTGTAGACCAGGGAGAGAGACGAGCTCTTATAGCCTCCCTTTCTTCGGCTGGAAATGGGCTCCTGGGGCCCCACTCAGAGTGCTCCCCGCCTCTTGGCTAATATCTTTTGGCTTGTTTGCTCTCTCCTGGGCACAGTTCCTCAGGGGTCCAGGGGGGGTGGCAAGCGGTGCTGACGCCACTCTGGGTAAGGGGACAGAGGTCTGTGGGCCTGCAGGAGGGGGCGCTGGTGGGACTCAGGCAGCTCCATGACCTTGCTTGAACACAGAGGAGAAGGAGCTGCACGCATGGGGAAGAGCAGTCAAGGGGAGCACTGGATATTTGGGGGGTGACGTGCTACACTCTCTTTGCTGGAGGAGGTGTTTTGACCAGCCAGTTTGCATTTCTGAGACTGAGAGTGTGTGGCTGGGACTTGTGTGGTCCCAGAACCCCATCCCTGGGCACCAGGCCAGGACCTATAGCTGTCCACTTCACACTTACCCAGGGGCTGTTGCAGTACACTGCTGCCCAGAGCCTCTGCATCTGGCCTGGAGTTGCCTCCTGCAGGCCACTTTGTAGATAGGAGGAGGACAATTTGAATGTGGCAGTTCATCTGACCATGTATTCTATACTGGCTGGTATAAATATTCTCTCATGCTGCTACAATCATTGTGGGACTAGCTAGATTTTACCAGTATATTTGCCTGGCCACATTGGATCTCTAAGTAATTAGACCAGAGAGAAATGCTCTTTGCCTCCAAGCAAGCAAGCATGGCTCTCTGATAACTCAAAGCTAATATATAGAACAACCATGAAGTAAAAAGATGAGACTTATGTGAAGGCTTGGAGAAATATTTAACTGGCTTTAGAATATTCTTTGGTACAGATGCATGCCTTTGTATTCTGAGATATAGTTCATCTCAGAAGCTCCTCCTTCACTCTACCCCCAGAGGCATTTCTAAGGCAGATCTTGGCTTGGCAACATTAACATCTCAAAGGGCCTAGGTGAGGTCCTGGGAGAAATTACCTGAGGGCATTTGACCCTGTTGGCTTCCATTGGAGTGGAAGGTCTGGGTTGCAGGGATTTAAAGCTAGCCTGCTTCCTGGGGGAGGACACGGGGACTCTCTCCTTTCTCCCTTTTCTGCTGGCGCTAGCTTCTCTGTCTCTTCTCTGCAAGGTTTTAACACGTGGTGGCAGCCATCTTGGCCTACACATGGCGGGGCCAAGCCAGGAACCCTAAGTTTGGGGTTTTTCCTATTGCTGATTGGGTGCCAGAACCTGTGTTAAGTAAAGCATTTTGAAACTGCGCTGGATTCTTGTGTCTTTCTCTGTCCGCTGGCCACCGATCCCCTGGGTCAGAAGGGGATCCCTGACCCTGCTCCCCGGATTTCGTGCAGGACGCCCCGGCATTTCCCTGTAAGGGGCAGCTTGGGTAAGTGCACAGTCCAGGGGTCGTGGTGCCAGGGGTCACTGCGGAGGTTGCTCTGCTGACCAGTTTATTGACATGTTCCCCTTTTTTCCCTCATGCCACCGTCTTTGAAGGAAGCACCCCTGGGCTCCACAGTGCGCGGCTGTTCCTGGCAGAGCGATCCACTTGCCCAGGCCACTATTTCCGTTTCTTGTTCACTCTAGGACATGACTGGTCTTGGTGGAAATAAAGGTCGGGCTAGAAGTCAATTTGCTCAGTGGAAAGAGGTGAATTTACTTCCGGCCACAAGTCCTGCATGGTGGTCTGGTGGCGTGTGAAGCGGGGGCTTCTGGGGGAAAGTTGCCCCCATTTGCTTCCTGCCTTCTGCTGTACTGGGAGTCCTAGATCCTATGTCTAGCCTAGTGTGGCCACATCTCAGCTCTCATTGTTCCAAAAGGAACAATTGGCAAGGAAAAAAACCCCAAACTTTTCTTGGTGCTTTAATTAAAAATCTGTGTTTGGCTGGTGTTCACAGGCATATTTTTGCATCTTAAAATTGTTTTTTTGCTCTTTGTAGTTGGGCTTTGCTTATAAATAGAGTTGGCTCAGAGTCACATTAATTTCATTTTATCTGTGATCCAGATCAGCTTTGAATGCTATCGGTGTGGATTTGCTGCCAGTCGAAACAACACTTGCTAATATCCACGTTTTAGCTAGGTAATCGTGTAGTAATTAGGATGCGTGTTGTACATAATCTTGATTTAAATAATCCTCGCTTAGTTTTTTGTCTACACAGATAAAAAAGCTATTTTGTCAGTATTTTGGAAGTAGGAAATCATCTTGATTATTTTAATCAAAATCAGCCTTCGTCAATTGTGCCGTTCTTTTAGGAACAATTATTGTACAAGGGAGAGATTTGTCTTTCTGCCCTGCATTGTGGGTCCTTCACAAAGGTATGGTGGCAGGGAATAGGTAGACGTCCGCACTCCCAAATCCTGTGCCCTGAGCCCTAGCCTCCTCCCTAGTGCAGCTGCCCAAGGACGGTTGTAAATCTTCCTTTCCTTTAATTAATCACTGCATCACTGTCACTGTCTTCCCGTTCATCATCGATTTGCTGGAGCAGGCACCAGTAACATCTCCATATGCCTTGTTTCATGCCAGTAGAGCCCAATGGCACCTGCTTGCTCCAGGAACATAAAGAGCCTCAAACCATTCCATCAGGTCATGGGAATGAGGTCTATAATTGTTACTGGTATTTGGCATATCAAATACGACACGGGTAGCTTGCCAGGCTCTGCAGTGCGGGTGGTATACTCTTGTAGTATTTTAATTAATATTATTAGAAAACTGTGATTTACGAAGTTGCTCAATATGCAGTTGTTTCAAGCATTGAGTGTCCCAACACCACCAGTGTGACCTTCCCTCCACCGATACCTTCAGTTTGATGGCTAGAAATTTTGCCTGGGAAGGGAAACTTTGGATCCGCTTGATATGATCCTTAAATCAGTATTTAAAAGGGCTGCGTTGGGGCTGGAGGATAGTACAGTGGGGAGGGCATTTGCCTTGCATGCGACCAATCCAAGTTTGATCCCTGGCATTCCATATGGTGCCCCAGGATGGTCAGGAGTAATTTCTGAGTCCAGAGCCAGGAGTAAGCACTGAGTATGGCCAGATGTGACCCCAAAAAGGCAAAAAATACATGTCAGGGTATGCTGGGCACCCCAATAAAATCCGGGAGCAGGTACTGGATCCCCTTCTGCCCCAGGGAATTGGCTGCGGCAGACGGAGAAAGACGCGAGAATCCAGCAGTTTCAGAAGGCTTTACTTACACTTGTTCTGGTATACAATCTAGCATCAGGAAAACTCCAGATTTTAGGCTCCTAGCTCGGCTCTGGCCACATGTAGGTTTAGAATTCTAGGCCAAGATGGCTGCTACCACGTGCTAAGGCCCGACAGGGAAGAGAAGGGATAGAGAAGGGATAGAGGGTGAAGAGGAAGAGAGAAAAAGGCGAAAAGATGAAAAGGTGCAGAAGCAAGCAGGCTTTGGTTTTTATAACCTTTCAGCCCAGACTGGCTCATATCAAAGGAAAGCAGTTAGGGTCAATCCCCCTCAGGGAACTTCTCCCAGGACCTCTCCTAGCCACATTGAAATGTTAATATTGCCTCTTCCAAGGTCTGCCTTGGAAGTGTCCGGCAGGTCCTATGTAGAGTGGGGGAAGTATACAGTATACAGCAGTATACAGCGTTGGCCAGCTTTTTTGCAATGGAATGGGCTGTACATATTTCTGGCTTGGCTGATTCCGTGGTGACTGTTGCAATGGTTCACGAGGACAGGTCATTCTGCCATTGTCTGAGACAGTTCCTACCTGGAGGACGTTGTTTGGTTCCTCCGCCATGGTCTGCCAAGCTCTGATCTGGAGCAAGGTTTTGGAATCAGCCTTGTCAGTACATTGGGAAATCAATGACAAGCATCATTTGGAATCTGGCCAGACATGCCTCTATCGCAAGTGAACAAGGACAAAATTTGTAGCTTCTTGTCTCGCACCAGCTCCAAGACCTGGAGGAATTAAGAGCAGGGCTTCTTAGAGGCACCCACTGGAGGGCTTTGTACAGACCGGCTAGATGAGGCCAGCAACCAATCGCCCACTGGTAAGGAAATGCAGTTCAAACAAATTTGTTAAAAGCTACGGACTCTCCTCTGCCCCCATGGGTGGTGGCCGTCCTCCTGCCTCAGGGCCACATTTTGGGTAACTAGGGAGAGGAGCAGAAGATGGGAGTGATTCAGTCTAACTCCCTGAGAGCCAGGTCACGGAGAGGGTCAGATGGATATACCAGGCACGGGGCAAAGATAGTCAGGGAAGTTCTAGGAATGTCCATCTGAAGTGGTGATTGCAGAAGGTTGGGCTATTCACCTCTCTGTGAACTGGCATCCGGGATGGGATTCACCAGCAGCCGCGAGTTCGTGCGTGCCGGACTCTGGGCATCATCCGAGAGCATCACTCCAGGACCACATGGGCGCGTCTTCCCAGGACGCATGCGCAGAGGTTTATCCCAGTAGCACGCTCACACAGAGGTAGGTGCCACCTGACCATCCGCTCCAGACCTCGCCTCTCGAGGTGATGGTCTTCCTGCAAAATGCATAGACGACAATGTAGTGTTCCAGGGCCCTTGTGCTTTCCACGGCCCTTTCACAGAGTGCTCACTAGCTGTGTGGTGGGCTGGGTAGGGCCCTAAGGCCAGGGGAGGCGTGGTGGACATTGGGCCACGTGATAAGGTTATTCCAGGCAACCGCCTCCTTTATTTTCTACAGGAGTGGTTCCTTCTTCCCCTTAGTCAGGGTTCACGAACGCTTTATGAAACATCACTAGTACCTATGATAAGCGTCCGCTGCATCCCACCTGAGCAAGAATGGTTCCCAGGGATGACCGGGAGGGTAGAGTGTGGATGGGGTATGTAGACATGGCCTTCAGGGAAGTCGTCGTGAGAGCAAGAAGGTGAACAAGCCGCTTCCCGCAGCAGCTGGGCATGGGTTTCGTTGATCTGGGAGCTTCACCTGGAGAGTGAGTTCGGGGGTTCCGAGGTTGAATTAGTGGAACACTTTTCTGGCACTCCAGAGGGTCCCCCCACCTTGATGAGATGATGACAGGGAGGAGGGACCCGGAAGTCCAGGAGCTGGCTGGGTTTACAGAGTGAGCTTGGTTACATCGTGCCACCTTCCGTTTGGCGGTTTTCAGTGTGGACCTTAACATTGGATGGTGCCGCTTGTCAAAGCATCTGGGTAGAGCCGCAAACACCGCAGGGTGCCCTGGGTGTCAATTCTCAACCACTCGCTGCCATGTGTGTGTCCTGTTGCCTTCCCACTGCCACCACGACTGGTAAACCTGGAGTCTGTGGGACCCCTGGGACAGTGCAGAGAGGACTCTGGGCTCTCCCCAGCATCTTTTCCTGAGACATGGCCCTCAGACACTGGGGTCACCAACGGTCCCCTCCAGGGCAGCACAGCTTTGGGTGCAAACGAGAAAGAGCCCTTTGCATTCCTTGTTCCTGCGCGTTCACGGAGGGGCTGACACACAGCGGATGAAGCACCTCTGAGCCTGAGCTTCTTCTGCTCCACTTGTTGGAGGGGTCTCAGCCCTGCCGGGGCTGGAAATCAGGGCTTTGCTCAAGATGGTCTTCACAGCCCGTTCCAAGCACATATCCCACAGCCCATTGAAAAGCAGGCAGTGAAGGTGGTTGTAATTAAAAAGCCCTGACTTCTGCCATCCGGAGGGAACTTGACTTGGCTCTGATTAAGAAAAATAAAATCAGAGGCATTACCGTGGTTTCCTAAATGCTCAACTGTGACGGACCATAAGAGAGAAAACCCACCTGCCTGAAGGGAACATTATATTTTATAGAGCAGTCTCTTCTCCCCGGAGGGAACATTTACAATCTGTTTAGGGCAGAATATGGTTGTCTGAATCATTACAAGGAGCCGCGTCAGACACATGGAGGAATTTTCTCCTGCCGAAGAGTGGAGGGAGGCAGATGGGTGGTCCCTGGGATGCCTTGAAATAGGATCTGGTGGGTGTGAATTGTGAAGGGTACAGTGTGAGGCCCAGGAGCATGACTGTGCCCAGAGGTCAGCCACGTGCTTGTGTGGACTGGACACGGACGGCTGCGCTGCACTCTGAATGTCCGTCCCAACCCATTTCCTGCCCTCTCCTCTCCAGAGGCAGATATGGAATGAGAGTCAGGAGAGAGAGCCTCGAGCGTCTCTTCTAAGGCAGTGGGAGAGAGACAGAACCATCATTATTATGGTTTCCAAGATGAGGATGCTGAGCTCAGAGAGGTTATGTTGAGCTCCCCTGCGCCTCGGGGTCTGACTCCAGACACCATCTCTCCACCCCTTCCCCAGTCTGTTGCCATTGTTGCCAAAAACGGGGAAAATCTAAAAAGGCCTTTCCGATGTTGACATTTCTCTCCCTGGACTATCAACAAGGCAGAGCTGTGAAGTCAAGAGCTTTGGCTGGATCTTCCCGGAGGTGAAAACCTCTTTTGCAGTTCACACAGAGACTGAATTTCTTGAATCAGATGTGGCAAACATTTGAATCTAGTGGGCACTCTGGTTTGGGGTGGAAAGCTGTAATTAAATATGATCTCTGTGAATCACAACAGCGATATAGCGTCTGGGATGATGCCTCCCCAGGACACCTTGGCTTGAACAGAGTCTGGTAAGACGTTTGTGTTGATTTGCGTGGGGGCTTCATGCTCTGCGCCCTCCTCCGCTCAGGGATGAGTCGCCTCGTTCTTGAGGGCTTGTTCGTGCCAGCTGAGTCAAGGCTTCCCTTCTGAGAAGGTGACAAAGTCAAGAACCAGGGATGAGGCCCGCACTTGGCCTCTTCAGGAGGAAACGACCCTGCCATTGTGTTCTTTGGCTTCAACTGTGCCAGCCCTGCTGGCTTTCAGGGAGAAATTCCTCCACAGAGGACAGTGTCCATTTCTAGACAAGGCGCTGTGAGTGTGGGTGTCCCAGCCCTGCCAGCAGAAGTTGTTGTAATTTTTTCTCTCACTGGAGTTCCAGGACTCCACTCTCCCGGGGGTGTGGGAGTGAGACCAGCTCAGGGGTCAGGCATCCAGGTGCAGCCCTCCTGACACCCAGGGCCAAGTTGGCAGAGTGGGCTCTTGGGCTCAGACTCTGACTCTTAGGCTGGTAGGTATGTGTCCAACCTTCCAGACATGAACCAACACAAGAAGCAACTAGGAAGAAACTTAACAGAAGCCCTGTGGCCACGTGCTCTTTCTAAGCTAGAGCGTGACTTGGGGAGCTGAGTCCCCAGTGAAATTGTGGGAGCTCAGATCAATGGTCTGAAACATTGACTGTGGTATCGAGCTGCCCGGCGGCCTTTGCCCAGGTTAAACGTACACACTTGAGGTCAAGTGAGGAGAGACAGAGGTGAGTGAAGGCATGGGGAAGGATTTTGGAATTCAGAAGCATGTGAAAACTGAGCCTCTTGTTTGGGGGAAATTTGAGAAGGTTAGGTTTGGTCAGTCTTTTCAAGTCCATGAAGATATTGCTAGGAAAGGGAATGGGTCCATTTCTCAAAGACACTTCCACAGGTTCAGTTAGGGCCAACTGATAGACCTTCAGCTCCTCTGGGTTTAGCTAGGGCCAACTGGTCGACCAGATAGACCTTTGACCCACCCTTTAAGTTAGCAGTTCTTGGTGTTATGCACAGTTCCCAGTCTCTAATTAATGCAGAGTCTGTCCCAAAGACTCCGCATTGTCTATGAGTTAAAATAAAGTAAAAGAAGAAAGTTTCCTATTATAGCTGGCATCAGAGCTACAGCACAGCTCAGCCTCTTCATTTCGCTAATAATGAATAAAATCACACCAGAAATTTCTCCTTAAATGCTTTTGTCAACCAAAGACCCCCCTGCTCCACCCCCCACTTAGAGAGCCCCTGTCTAGAGCCGCATCCATGTTCTAAGGAAATGCATGTCTCTACATGTTCATAACGGAACAAACAGGCTGAGAGCTTGTTTAATTTTTAAAAAAGAGCTTCTCCAGCTTTTGGCGAGTCTAATGAACACTGGTGTGTGTCTACTTTGGCTGAATGCTTTGAACAATGACACTGCCCCCTGTTATATAATTTCTCCTAATTGCCACTTGAACAGAAGCCATGTTGTAGAGCTTCCATAGTCTCAGAGTAGAACCAGCTAGAATGTTTAAAGCATTTTCACGGTGAAATATTCCTCCCCAGAACTGACTGGATTTAACTACGCTGCAGAAGTTGGAAGCATAATTTCAAACTGGATTAGAGTGTGATTCATGAAAAAAGTTTTCGGAGATGTGAGTCAGTAACTCAGATATTTGCAGATGGCATCATCTTTCACATCTTGTAGAGTTAGAAAGATTCTGACGTAGTATGTAATGGTTGCAAGAAATTCTTCAAAAGAATCTCTTGAAATTTCTTTTGAAGGAACACCATTTATTTTAGGAACTTAAGAAGTTCCATTGGCGATTGGAGTGTCAGGTAAAATTTGAGGGGCCTGGAATAACTCTCCTCAAATGCCTTGGCTTCTCAGTGACTTATTTTGTTTTATTAAACACCATGGTTTACAAAGTTGTTCATAATACTGTTGTTTCAGATACTTGATTTCCAACATCAATCCCACCACCAGTGTGACCTTCCCTCCACCAATATCCCCAGATTCCCAGTCTCTAAGACTTTCCTCTTAGCAGGCACAACATAATTGACTTTATATTGCTTGATATAACATATATCTCATTATGGTGTTTCTGAAGTCATTGTCTGAGGATTTACTGAGCTGTTTAGTGCTAGCTGAGCCTTCTGTATTATTGTTTTCTCTAATTGGGCTTAGTGGGCTTCTACACAACTTTCCTGTCTAATTTGCTGTGCTTCTACTTGGCTGTTGGTACTGGAAAATTAGGAGGTATTGCATGACCCATGATATTTTCCAGGAGCCGTGGAGCTGGGATGTTCAGCAGCTTGGTGTCTCTTCAAGATAGCTGTGGAGTTGTGAAGTTGGACCAGTTATATGCCAGAGGATGCTGGTGTGGGTGGGGCCCTGGGCCTCTTGACAGGTGGCTGCTTGGAATGCCCCATCTTGAGGAGGCTCCAGAGGTCTCCGCCCAGAGAGCTGGGATGACTCAGCTCTGGTGAGATCAGTTCTCTCAGTAAGTTCTTGACTGTTCAGAATGGGCAGATAATTGAGGTGCAAGAGCACAGATAATTGCATGTGCCCAGAGAGTCTTCCCTGTGAAAACATAGGCACGTGGAATGGTAGGAAAGGGATCATCTAGAGTTCATTTAAGTCCCAGCTATGAACCATCTATTATGGAAACTCAGTTTCAGTAATCTTAGACTGAACCAGAGGTCAGCTACCTTTGATGACCTGATAAAATCTATGAAAATAATTCTCAGGTTTAGGTATTTCAGGCATGCTGGACCCTAGAACCAACTTGTCTTTTCCTTCCCACGACTCGATGGGGCACACTTGAAGGTGAATGTGGCTGATCCAAATAGGTGAGACTCCGGCTCCGGCTGGCGGTACTGCTCTGACTCTTATCCTAAGCTTTGTGACCAAGTCGACAGCTTAATTCCATTTGTCAAAGACATAAAAACACGGTCATCTATGACCTCCCACATTCCATCAAAGGAAAGATACTTTAATACAAAAAAAAAAATTAAGGGTAAGTGTGTAGCCTTAAGGACAGTCCTTTCACGGAGAAACAGGGTTTATGAAAGGCAGACTAATGGCTTGATATTAAAAATTTCACCATACCTTTATCAAGCATTGACCTTGAGTTTGGCAAACACCACTGAGATAATTGGGTAATTATCTTTCATTGGCAAACAGCACAGAAGCTGTCCCAGAAAAGCTTTTGTTCAAGGGACAATCAGCAGGCCTGGTAGGACAGGGTAGGGCCAGCCTGGAATGGATTTAGCCAAAGCAGATTCAAATCCTCTGTATGGCCTTTCTCTCTTTACTCCCCACTTCCCTTTCCCTGGTGACTGGTGCCATCGCTCTGAAACACATGCGTGGGGACACGTTCTCCTTCTAAGGCTGAGCTGGAGACAACAGCTGTTGTTATGAAATCTCCTAAGTTAGTAGGAACTCAACGTAGTCATAGGCAATATGTTTCCAAATTTCCATTATTTGGGGGTGGGTGGGATAGGTGGAGTCACACTCCACTAAGTGCTCAGAGTTTCCTCCTGACTCTGTGCTCAGGGATCTCTCCTGGCTGTGCTCGGGAGGCCACAGGCAATACTGGGCTTGGACCCAGGTCAGTCCCATGGAAGCCAAGGCCCTCCCCATGCTGTAGTACCTCTCCAGCTCACATTTCCATCTTTTCCCTCATGTTGGTCCTTCACAAACCCGAGGGGAGCCTAGGTCTTGTTTCCCCTATCTTTTGCCTTCCCTGTGTGTGTGGGGACCTACAAAGCCTTTCAGAATTTCAAGGTGTCTGAAATGCTCTAATGGGAGGGAAATAGTGTTGCCTATTTTTTCTTTTTTGAGTCATACCCAGCAATGCTTAGGGGTTCCTCCTGACTCTGCACTCAGGAGTTATTCCTGGCAGTGCTCAGGGGACCATACGGGATGCCAGGGATTGAGCCCGGGTTGGCTGCGTGCAAGTCAAATGCCCTCCCCACTGTATTATCACTCTGGCCCCAAGTGTTGCCTTTCTTGCTCATTATTTTGCTTATAAGGAAAAAAAAGGCCAATATTGGATTTACATTTTTCTTAACTCAAATTGAGCTTGCAAATAGGACCCATTAAAATTTTTATTCATGTGTGTCCGTTTGTTGTTGGCCACGTTTTATAACTGTATTCCACCTCCCCCATGTTGTTTCTACCCTGACCACTCCTATTATCCACATTTATCTCTCATCAAGTCAGTTTTTCCATAATACCAAACCAGAGACATTACAGTAGGCAAATCCAAACTATACTTCAATAACTTTCATGAATATAGATGCAAAAGTTCTTAATAAAATACTAGCAAATCGAATTCAGCTGCATATTAAAAATATACGTCATAATCAAGTGGAGTTTATACCAGGAATATAAGGTTAATTTAACATTAAAAATCAATCAATGTAACTCACTATTCTGCAAAACAAAATAGGAAAAAAAGCCCATAATCATCTCAATAGGTACAGACTTATTATTTTTTAAATACAACCCTCATTTGTGATTAAAAAAAAGCTAAGCCTCACAACTAACTAGATTGAGCAGGGTATATTTTCAATTTCTTAAAGGGTATGAAAAGTTTACAGGTAGCAGATGGAGTGCTTACTGTAAGATGAGGAAAAAAAAGACAAAAGTACTTGCTCTCTCCATTCCAAATCAGCATCATAACAGAGGCCTTAGCCCATGCAAGACCCAGCAAGGAAAACACCGGAATGTCAAGAGATGAGTAAAGTTCCTTTATTAGCAGAAAATGTGAGTGTATGCAGAGAACATCTTAAGAAATTTACCCAGAAAATCTGCTAGAACTAATAGTAAGTTTGCAGATTCAAGGCTAATGCTATAAAAGCCAACAATAGTTCTGAATCGGGAGATCGCTCAAAGGGTTGGAGAGCTTTGCATGTGGGTTCTCCAGATTGGATCCCCAGGACGGGACGATCACATGAGAACTGAGCAGTGCTAGGTGTGAGCTAAAGGACCAAGAAAAGGAGTAAGGGTCAGAGCGATAGTAACAGCGGGGAGGGCGTGTGCCTTGCACTGCTGGACACGGTCCAGCATCCCAAATGATTCCCTCTGAGCACCACTGGGAGTAAGCCCTGAGCATCACTGAGCATGGACCCCGTTCCCCGCCAAAAAATTCCCCAATGACAGCAATAAAAAACACAAAACCAAAGGGCAAACAAACAGAAATCAATTGATCATTATATAGAAGCAATAAGAATGTGGAAAATAAATAAATAAAAATGCCTTTTGAGAGTGGAATAAAATATTAAATGCTTAAGAGAAAATGTAAAACATGTGCAAGGCATGCTTACTGAAGAACTCAGAAGGTTGTGGAACAATTAAAGAAATGAATTAAGGGAGGAGGCGAAAGTACAGTGGGTAGGGTGTTTGCCTTGCACGCTGCTGACCTGGGTTTGATATCCTGGCATCCCATATGGTCCCCCGAGCACCACCAGGCAAGATTACTGAGTGCAGAGTCAGGAATTACTCCTGAGCATTGCTGGGTGTGACCCCAAAGGGAATAAAATGAATAAGGCCAGAACAATTGGATAGAGGGTAAGGCGCTTGCACGCAGCCAACCAGGGTTCGAATCCTGGTATCCCATATGGTCCCCTGAGCACCACCAGGTGTAATTCCTGTGTGCAGAGCCAGGAGTAACCCTTGAGTATTGCTGGGTATGACTTCCATCCCCCAACACCCCAAACAAATACAAACACAAACAAAAAGATATGAAATGAGTAGAGAGCTGTGGCATGCTTAGGGCCAGGAAAACTTAGTGTTGTTCAGATGTAAATATTCCTGAAAAAAATCACTTGATTCAGTGAAATCACAATTAAAAATCTCACAGGATATTCTTAGCAGGAGTTTGGGCCACACCAGCTGTGCTCAGAACATATTTCTGGCTCTGCTTGGGAGACTCCCAGTACCAGGCCTTACTCATGTCTCCTGGCGGGTTCAGGGGCCCATATGAGGTGCTGAGGACAGAACCTCCATGTTCAAGGCCAGCGCCTGACCTACTGTACTCTGTCTCTGGTCCCTCTAAGAGGATTTTGTTATTGTTGAAATTGGCAAATTAAACAAACAAAAACACCTCCTCCTACCCCGAGAATTTAAATGATTTAATTTCAAGATTTATGTAAGTGTACAATGAACCTCACACTGTTGTTGATCAGCCTAGTGTAGACCTGTAGGTCAGTGGAGCTGAATGGTGAAACACTCATATATGTTTATAAATAACTAATATTTGACAAAGCTATCAAACTAATTCAGTGAAGGTAAGCTTAGGCTTTTCTTGAGAAATGGTGTTGGAACAATAGGATTCCCATGTGGAAAAGAAACAACTCATTGCACAATAAATAGAAACTCAAGGCGGGTTATAGCTTTAACTGTAGAGGTTAAAATGGTAGGCAACAGGATCTTTGTGATCTGGGAATGGGCAAGATTATTTTAGGCCACACAAAAACTCCCCAAACCCTGAACAAAACATGGTGACTGAATTTATTTAAAATTCAGCACTTCTACTCTTTCAAAGAAATCATCCAAAAAATGGGCAAGATCCAGATAGAAAATAGTTTAACTTTTATCTGTACATGCAAATGTGTGTGTGTGTGTGTGTGTGTGTGTGTGTGTGTGTGTGTGTGTGTGTGTGTGTGTGTGTGTGTGTAAGATCTTGGATTCCGAATATCCAAAGAGCTCAACAATAGGACAGACTCAAATTATTGAAAAGGCATTTGATCACAAAAATAAATCTGTGGCCAACAACTACACTAGATAAAGCTCATCAGCAGGGCGGCAAGGATATGTAACAGCCACAGGAGCGACCCCCTGAGTTCTCCGGCAGGACTGACCCAAGCAGGGCAACGGCAGCAAATCTTGGTGAAATACGGAGCAAGAGGAACACTCATACATTTCTGGGGACAGTGGAAAACGTCCAGCCACCTTGTTAAACATCTGAGCAGTATTTTCCTAAAGTTAAATAATACATAGCCCTGTGATCCCAAATTCCACAGGTGGGGTATTTATGCAAAATAAATGAAAACCTATGCCCTCAAGAAGCCTTGTTCAAGGCTGTCATAAAAGCTTTATTGCTTCTAGGCAGCCGTGAACACCCAGGGGTGAACGAATAGGCAAATTCTGCTTCGGCCACACAAAGGATCGTTGTTCAGCAGTAAAAGGGGAGTGGTCCTGGCCGTGCAAGATGGACAAAGAAACCAGACGCAGAGAACAGCAGCCGTCCTCTGAGAACAGACTCGAGAACAGGCAGAGTCCGTCCACGGCACACAGCTCCCGCTGTAGCCCGAGCTGTAGTGGTGTGGGGACCCACCGAAGGCCCCGTGGGCGAGGGAAATGCCCATGTCCTGCTTTTCATCCTGGTTATGTGGGTGTGCGAAGCTATCAAAATTCCCCACCAGTGCACTTAGGATGAGCGTATTTCATCAGATGTAAATTAAACCTGGATAACAATGCAAATACCTGAACATCTCCTTTATCTTGTTCCTCTAGGTCCTGGGGCCAGTGGTCAAGGGCTCACCCATCAATCAGTGCTGTCAGGAGAGACTTTAGGGGGCCTCGGAGAGTGCTGGAAGGTGCTGGTGAGACTTTGATTGCCAAAGGCCTGAGTGACCCATGTCACCACATAGTTCCCTGAGCATGTCTAGGAGTGACCACTGAGCAGCAAGCCAGGGCGAGCCCCTGAGCAAGACCTGGTGTAGCCACAAAACCAAGCAAAGCAAACAGAGGCTGTAAGGAGCATGGTGGACACCACTGGGTCATGTGGACGGCCATGGGGAGACTGTGGCTCTGTCCTGCCCACTCGCCCCTGTCCCACCGTGTGGGTGTCACCGTAGCCCCTCCTGGTGTGTGTGTGGCACAGTGTTTGGTGGATGGCAGCCGCTGAAGGTGTTGAGAAATTAGTCTGCAGGTGTGTGAGGATGAGCATGGGGCTCCCCTGGCTGTGTGTGGGGGGGTGAGGCGGGGCCCCTGGCTGTGTGTGGGGGGTGAGGGGGCCCTGGCTGTGTGTGAGGGTGAGGTGGGCCCCTGGCTGTGTGTGGGGGTGAGGGGGGCCCTGGCTGTGTGTGAGGGTGAGGCGGGGGCCCCTGGCTGTGTGTGGGGGTGAGGGGGGGTTACCCCTCTTGGCAGAGAATGCTGGAGCTGCTTTTGCTCTTCGCGACTCATGTCCATGAGAGCTGCTGTGGGCTGGGTCCAGCCTGAGTGACCAGGGGCGTCCCACAGCAGCCGGTGCCTGAGGAGGGGGCTCTGCCTTGTGCCTCGGGAGCCGGAGGTGGAGCAGGGCTAGAGAACGACTGGCCTGTGCTCAACCTGGGGCGTGTGTGCTCTGTGTGTGTGCATGCGCGTGTGGAAGTGTGTGCAAGAGTGTGTGCATGAGTGTGTGTAAGTGTGTGCATGAGCGTGTGTGCATGAGTGTGACAGTATGTACGAGAGTGTGGGAATGTGCGACGAGTCTGTGTGTGCAGGAGTGTGTATAGTGTGTGCAGGAGTGTGTGTGTAAATGTGTGCACGCGTATGTTTGGGCGGTGGATGCCGCCTGTGAGCTCCAGAGGTCACGTCCCCGTTTGCTTTTTGGGTTTGGGTCCACACTGGCGGTGCTCAGGGCTGACTTCCGGCTCTATGCAACACCCTTTCCGCTGTATGTCTCTCTGGTCCCCAGGGCTCACTCTTTGGGGGTGGCCCCAAGCTGTGCTAGGGGCCCTGAGGGCCTCACTGGCAATTCTCGGGCACGCCGTGGGCAGTTCAGTGCAGGGCGCGGCTGGCACCTCTCAGGTCTCGCAGTGCTGGGATCAGCCAGGCCGTTGTGGCAGAGGCCAGGGACCCCGGGGCTGTGGTGACGCTGCCGGGAGCCAGCGGGGAGCAGAAGCTGCTTTGCCCGGCAGAACCTCTAGCCTCTCCCTGGCCCCCGCTGGGAGTCTCATCACTCATTCTCCAGCTCTGAGCCTCTGATCACACAGAAATGCACTTATTTATCTAGCTGTTTGTGTCTTTGACTTTATTGTTTTGTTGGCTTTCGGCCACACCCTGCGATGCTCAGGGGTTCTCCCTGGCTCTGCACTCAGGAATTACTCCTGGCGGTGCTCTGGGGATCGAACCCGGGCCTGCTTGCCCTTTCAAGACAAACGCCCTCCCTGCTGTACTATCACTCCTGGCCTCTGATTGGTCCCCCATAGAGCCTTATTTGCATACCCAGTAGGATTGGTTTCCCCCCACATTCTATCATTTGCATAAAGGCACTTATACCGTCTTATTGGTCAGATGCAATCTGATGCCTTTTTGGGTCACGGACCAGGATGCTCAGGGATTACTCCTGGCTCTGCACTCAGGGATGCTCCTGGGAGGACTCGGGGGACCCTAAGGGATGTCAGGGATTGAACCTTGCTTGGCCGCATGCAGAGCTGCGAGGCCACTCCTGGTGGAACTGAGTCAGCTGGGGTCAGTGGTTCAACGTTCAGTCTGTGCTCTGTGGTGGCCTGTGTCTGGCTCTGTGATGATGGGGACCCAGTGATGCTGGCAGTCCCCGTGTGCTCCGGGGCCGGAGTTTCCGGGTGTACTTGAGGCCTTATGCAGGCCAGGCCAGCACTCCAGCCCTTTGAGCTATCACTGTAGCCCAGCTAGCTTTTAAATCTTAGTTTTATGTCCACTTTAGGGTAATACGACTTCTCAAAATGAAAAGTGTTAAACATGTTGTAGATTATGAATTTTTACTATTATGCTATGTTTTAGAAAAATTTAGAAATTCAGAAGAAACAGGAAGAAGACATATACCCCATTCTTCTACCCACTGTTTTGATGTTTTCCTTCCAAAGACGAGAATTGACACCATACTTTTATCTTTCTATTTGCCCAGTTCATTACAACATGCTTCTTTATTACCAGAAGCACACCAGAGTTTTAAAACATTGCTTCTTTTCTGATTATATAAAAAGGTTAAATGAGAAAATAATAGTATACAAAGAATGTCATTACTTAGGGAACTTAGCTGTTAGGGGACTAATATATTTTTCTTTGTGTTCTTTTTTCTTTGACATGTGAGGTTTGTAATAAATACACATGGTTAAATTGGAATCACCGGATTTTATAGTAACAGTTTCCTTGGTTGCCTTTTCTTTATTCTCTTCCATTTTTTACATGTTGGTGCTATCCATTACCTAGCCAGTCTCTATTACTCTGGCTGTGGGTTCTTTATGTTTTGTACATCCATGTTGCCATAAATATTTTTTTCAGTAAACAGAACATTTTTAAAATTTGAGATGATTTGGCTGGGCTAGCTTCCCCAGAGGAATAGTTATTTCAAAGGGTGCACATTATTAAAATTCTTATATGTTTCTAAATTGCTTTTCAAAAGAAGGGATGCCAATTTATTTTCCCATAAGCAAAGAACAAAAGTATCACGCACACCTTCTCCAGCAGGTGAAGAGTGTATTTACAGGATCCCTACTGATTTGTTAGATAAAGTCAAATTCTTGGGTTTCAATGAACAGTTTTAGTGACTTCTGTGGTTTGCCTTCTTCCCCATCCTACGTGCTTCTGATCTCTCTCTCTCTCTCTCTCTCTCTCTCTCTCTCTTCTCTCTCTCTCTCGCTCGCTCGCTCCTCTTTTGATTATTTTGGGGGGATTTAAAAAACTATGCCAGCTGAGTTCAGGGCTTACCGTTGGCTCTGCACTAGGGGTCAGCCTTGCTGGTGCTCAGGGAGCCATGTGTGGTGCTGGGAATTGAACCCGGGTCAGTGGCACGCAGGGGCAAAGGCCATAGCCACACACGCTCTCTCGGACCCGGCTTCCATTTTCTCATCTGTGCCAAGCT
Organism: Cryptotis parvus; assembly: GCA_021461705.1. Lineage (NCBI taxonomy): Eukaryota > Metazoa > Chordata > Mammalia > Eulipotyphla > Soricidae > Cryptotis > Cryptotis parvus. Next base: position 50,956 of record JAJIBD010004803.1, on the reverse strand, counting down.
GAGCATCCCTGCCAGGCTTTCTGATTACAGCTTCGGTCTGTCAAGATTTCTGACAGCAAAGTAAAACCTCTGGACGGTTCCAGGAGTGTTTGCGCCACCCGAGACTGATGAACTGGAAGGTGAAGATTTATTAAAACCAAGTGCAACAGGGAGTGGGCTCCAAAGAATGGGCGTATGCAGGAACCCCGAGTTTGATCCCTGACACCATGGGGTCCCACTAGCGCTGCTGGTAGCTAGCCCTGAGCACTGAGCTGGAAGGAATCCCTGAGCACTGGCCAGGTGTGACCTAAAAGCGCCACGCAACTTCCCAAGTGCAAAGAATATTAGACACCCAGGGCCTGTCAGCATGGGTACAGGCACGGCCCAAACCTCAGCTTGCTAGAAGACAAAATAGATTAGAAAATGCATCCTGAGTCTCCCCACCATGCGGCTGTGTATATCTGGGCAGGTTTCTTGGCCTGACCCGGGCTCTGCCTCTCTAAAATGGGCAGATGAGTGCCTAAACCCGGGATTCATTTGTTGTTCAACAGGTAACCCCGATCTGGCCCAGAAAGGCCGTTGGTAAACCAGCGCTGGAGAAACAATTCCACTTCCTGGGGTCTGCTGTGTTGCTGTGAATGCTGATGGCCAGGAGTGACAGGGAGTGTGTCCCGAATCACTGGGACGGCCCAAGTCAGCTGAGCAGGGGGTAGGAGGAGAGCAAGGGCTTGATTGTTCTGGGATAGATTGGCGAGACCCATGTGTGGATTGTGTCGTCTCAGGAGATTTCAGTTGCCCGATGGAGGAGGCTTTAGATTTCAGTTGCCTGATGGTGGAGGTTTTAGGAGATTTTAGTTGCACAATGGAGAAGGTTTAAGTAGATTTCAGTTGCCCAATGGAGGAGGCTTTAAGAGATTTCAGTTGCCCAATGGAGGAGGCTTTTGGAGATTTCAGTTACCCGACGGAGGAGGTTTTAGGAGATTTCAGTTGCCCGATGGAGGAGGCTTTAAGAGATTTCAGTTGCCCGATGGAGGAGGTTTTTAGAGATTTTAGTTACCCGATGGAGGAGGCTTTTAGGAGATTTCAGTAGCCCGATGGAGGAGGCTTTAGGAGATTTCAGTTGCCCAATGGAGGAGGCTTGCAGGGATTGCCAGGACATGGCAGTGTCTTATGTTCTGAAAACCCAAGAAAAGTTGTTTTTCTAATATCCAGTCTTCTCCTGAGCTCAACAGGTCAAAATGGCTCCACTGACTTGCTTTTTCTTTGGGGGTGACCCTAAGTGGAAGGATGGCCCCCCCCATTCCTGACAGCTGTGACTCCATCTCACCCTTTCCTCACGCCGGGGAGTCCAGAGGCACCTGGTGCCGTGCAGGGGTCAGGGGAGAAGCGATGCCGGAGCAGTCATGGAGGTGTGACAACAGGGCAGGCACACACGCCTGCAGCGGCCTCCCAGGGGAGGCTGAGGGAGGAGGAGCAGGGAGTGTCAGAGGGTGGAGAGGGGAAAAGGGAAGGTTTCCCTGGGGCAAGCTGGTTTCTGGTGATCATGAGTGTGTGTTGTGTGTCTGTCGTATGTGTTTAGAGTATATGTTGTGGGCTGTTTATGTGTGCCCATTGCATGTGTATGGTGTATGTAGGCCGGCATTGTGTGCATGCTGTGTTGTATGTGCGCATTTGTGTCTGTTGTATGTGTGTGTGTGGCATGCATGTGTGTATGGTGTATGTTAGACCGGCATTGTGTGTATGCTGTGTTGTATGCGCATGCGTGTCTGTTGTATGTGATGTGTGTGGCTTGCTGTGTGTTGTGTCTGTTGTGTTGGTTTAATGTGTGTTGCGTGTGTGCATTGTGTGCATGTATTTGCCATATGTGCATTGTGTGTATGTTGTTTCTGGTGTGTGTGTGTGTGTGTGTGTGTGTGTGAGAGAGAGAGAGAGAGAGAGAAGCAGGACACAATGGCCTGAGTTCCTTAAAAACCTGGGCTTCAAAGTCGGGAACCCGTCTCAAACTCTGCCTCCCCGGCTGCCGCCTGCCACTGCAGGCTCAGACACCCTGGAGACTCCTCCCCCCGCGCTTGGCCCACCACTGGGGGCCGTTCCTGGGAACCACTTGCAGAACTGGGGTGGGGTCTGGAGGCCCTCGTTCTGATCTGAGTCCCCCGGGACCGAGAGAGGCGTCACTGTTCTCTCCCCGCTGGACCTTCTCCGCTCACCCTGCCTCACCCCCGCCTGAACTGGGTTGTCACTAGTAGCTCTAGTAGCTCGTTTGCTCAGGTCTCAGGTGGCGCAAATGAGGTTCCCACCCAGGAATCCTCAGGGCCAGGGTGAGAGTCAGCGCTTCACACACCAGGAGCGAACGAGCTATGGGGGCTTGGCAGGTCTGAGCAATGCCTCCACCAGGGCCGGAAGACCAGTGGCCCATCCCCGAGCCACATGGGGCCTGGGCAGAGATGTGCTTTCTGGGTGCTGGCAGTCCCTCGCCGGGATGCGTGTCTCCCTGGAAGTGGCCACATCGCCTCTTTTCTGCTAGGTAGTGGAGCTCTCCCTCCCCGCCCTCGGCCTGAGCGCACTTAGCTGCCTTGTGGAGTTCACAGTGTGGGTGTTTCATGTGCTAAGGCAGCTCCTCTGCTCACGGGCGTTCCCAATCCAAACGTCTGGGGCCGTGAGTCCTCAATGAGAGAGATGCTGTCGGCCGATGCTCTCAGCAGAAGCAATCTCTGTCAATGAATTACGCTCTAATAAAAAAGAATGACAGGAAATAATATCTGAATTAGGGCATCGGAAGCAGCACACAAAGAGAAGACTAAAGTTCTAATGGTTGGTATTGTTCGGGCGTCAGCCTCTCCCGAGCCGCCAGCAGAAGGCAGCCCAGCTGCCCTTGATTCCACGCTCTGAGTCATCGGCAGAATTTCCACCATGTTTGTGGCTGGATGGAAAATTCACCCTATTAACGGCAGTTCTTTATTAAAATTGATATCACTTTCCCCTTCCCAAGAACAGAAAATGGCTCCGCGTCTGTGTCTGTTCTCAGGAAGAGGATTCAAGGTTTGGAAATGAAGACGGTGCCTTCCTCCTTCTGAGCAGGACGAGGCCGGCCCTGAGCAGGCTCCCCGGGGCCCGGCTCTGCCTCGGCTCCTCCCAGCCACCCTGCACCCGCGCCATGCAGCCATCTAGCTGTCTTTCTTGAGCAAAGACCCTTTGACCTGGCGTTCTGAGGAGCCGGTGGCTTCTCCTGCTCCCTGACACCTGGCAGTGGGTGGGCAAATACTCTGCAACTCTTCGCATGGGAGCTGGCACCCACTGGCTCCTGACAGATCCGAGATAGAGGCACGAGTAGGGCCCACATTCTGCTGCCCGTGCCCTGGTGATTCTGTGTCTCCAGCACCGGGTTCCTGGGCATTTTCCGTGATCCTGGGTCTGTTGGTTTCCTGGGAAAGGAAGCGATTGGGGGGAGAAACCCCTCCTCAAATCCTTAAAACCTTTTGCCATCCCTAATGTCCCATTTCTGGCAAGCCGCATCTCACGCCCGGTGCTCTGCTCGGCAGCGGGTGATGACATGCTTTTTAGGTACGATATATACACTCAGCCATTAGGCCGCAAGCAGCAGTTGTCAGCTTCGTTCCCATTTAGAGCAATTTTCTCACTAATATGGCATATTCTTCAGGGATAAAATGCATTTTCCAGCCAGATATTCCCCGTAATAGTGAAGTTGGTTTAATGATCGGATTTCAGCCAAAGGGAAGTCAGGCCCGATGGCTGCAGGTTGTATATTGAAGCTACCCCAAATGAAAAGGCTTATTTTAAAACACATTCACACGGACCGGCAAAAACCTCTCCTTTCCAGATTAATGAAGCTCATTTGAGGGGAAGCCTAGGCACGAATTTAAGAGCTAAGTAAGGCACTTGGAGCCTTTTGGTGCAAAGCCGCAGAGAGGCGACTATTTTGAACTGGGATGACGGATTGTGGAGGGTGGTGGGGGCTTGCTTAATAGGGGCCAGGGTGACCCTTGTGCTTCTTCAGGACAACCCTCCCTGAAAAGAAAGGGGAGGTCCTGATTTCTCTGCTGCTCCCAGCCCATCTGAGCCTGGAATATTCAAATCAATTAAACAATTAATTCCTACCCCTGCGAAGTTGTGTGTCAAGCTCCAGCGCGTGGCCCATTTATTTGACTGAATGATAACCCCTCTCTGAAAAGCCCCCGCTCCTAATGGCAGAGCCGATGGAGTCTTAAGGACAGGCCGTGAGTGCAGCAGCTATTATTAACTCTGCTCCAGAACCCTCCCCCATTAATATTTTAAAGATTTTTAATTAAAATAATTACAGGAATTTATGAAAAATACGCAAGGACCTAAACTATTTCTACCCAACCCCAGACTCTGGTTTCTGCCTGCCAGTCTCAGAGTTGGCTCCTCCCCCTTCTCCCCACTCTTGATCAGCGGGGTCCCAGTGGGTTGGAGGGCACTGACTTCTTCCCCAAACTGAGACCTTCCTCTTGGGGATCTTGGTACTGATGGCAGCCGGCCCCGCCAGCCTTCCTGTCTCGTCCACGTGGTTGGGGGTGCTCTAACCGGCTGTTTCTCCTTTCCTCTCCTCCCTCCCCCACTCCACCACCAGTCCTGGATTGTCTCAGGATAATCCTCCACAGACAAAGGCCCTTCCTGGCCCCACTTCCACCTCTTGGCAATGGAACTTCTGAGGCCAAACCTTCCAAGCTTTGTGGCCTGTCGCGATCCTGTGGTCACCCGTTCATCTCCTGTCCCTATACACGAGTGGGCCTGGCCAAGTCTCACTCTCACTCTAGCAGCGATCATGGAAATTGAAGCCACTCATCTTCACCTCCTCTTTCCTGTGCTGAGCAGCAGAGGAAGCCATTGACCGCGGAGGAAGCCCCTGGTCGCCTGCTGGGTCCCAGCCTTCCTAAGCAGACTTGCAGCCACTCAAATCTTCTGTGGCTGGCCACCAAATGGAAGGTGAGGGCAAGGAGCAGAGTGCCTAGCACCCCCAGGGGCGGCAGTGGGGACCCCAGAGAGGGCGCCCGGCTTAGGGCGGATGTTCCTGTGCTGTGTGATGTGAGCCAGGGAAAGAGTTTTCACTCACTTGTAACAAAAACAAAGCCCCTGCGAATGCCCGGGTGTGGACCTGAGCATCCCTGGCTCCCTCAGGCTCCCCTGGATCTCGTGTGATTGGTGTGGGTGACCCGGTGGGTGTGGCTTCCTGGGAGGCTCTACCTGGGCCACTGCTGAGAAGACATCAAATAAGCCCGAGGCCAGGGCCCTGAGGGAGTGACCGGGCGCCTCTGGGTGCACCTCTGGAAGGAGGAGGTAGAGCCCAGTTGGTCGATGCCCCAGGAGCCCCCCAGGAGCCCTCGCTGGCCTGCGTCCATCTGGTCACGGCAAGCCCAGCACCATTCCCAAGGAAGGTGAACCCCAGTGCCTGGACTCCCAAGCCCTAATTTCCATCTTGGTTGTGACGGTTGCCTATTTGTCTCCTAAATCCGCTCCACACACTTGCGGTTTGCACCTCAGTGCCCTTGTATGGAAGATTTTTCTCAAAAATTCATGATTTTGTGCTAACAGGGTTTTTTTTTTCCCTATTTGTATTTCTATGAATAAACATAAGCACAATGAGGAAACGCCGCCATCACGGAGGAGGGCGGGGCAGGTGTTCAGTGTCAGAGTTCACAGCACTGCCTCTGGGCGCCCAGCCACCGTCCCGCCAGGTGGTCCCAGTGGTCCCAGGTGGCCGTGCCCTTCCTGCCACCTTGGCTTTGTCTCTGGTTCGGTTCTGGCCCGGGGTCCAGCTCGATGCACTTGCCCCGTCTCTGACCCCTGGTGAATCCTGAGTCACCAGACTGGTCGCTGGAGCTGGTTCTCTGAGTCACCAGACTGGACACTGGAGCTGGTTCTCTGAGTCACCAGACTGGATGCTGGAACTGGTTCTCTGAGTCACCAGACTGGACACTGGAGCTGGTTCTCTGAATCACCAGACTGGTCGCTGGAGCTGGTTTTCTGAGTCACCAGACTGGATGCTGGAGCTGGTTCTCTGAGTCACCAGACTGGACGCTGGAGCTGGTTCCTCTGAGTCACCAGACTGGGCGCTGGAGCTGGTTCTCTCTCCGCACAGACAATGCTGTTGACCTCTGAGTGCCCCCACCGGACGTGGCCTTGGGGGGTCCACCTACTCCTCAACTCTGGGCTGTGAAAGGGTTTCCAGCCCTTCTCAGACCTGTCTTCTGTTCTCAGGGCACCCGTATGGTCTCCTCTGTACAAGTCCAACCTCAGTCTGCTTACCTGTACAATGGGTGTGTGAACCAAGCGTCTACCAGGAGTGTCAAGAGGGTGGGGAAGAGAAAGGCCTCAAGGTTTCTCTCATGAAGGGGGTACTGGAGACAGGCTGGACCTGCATGAGCACACTCATGTGAGAAGGACACTGCCCGTCTGACCAGGGAAGCCCACGTGAGAAGGCTGGTCCCCGACTGACCAGGGAAGCCCACTCCTCCTCTGCCCAGCCTTTCTTTGTTTGCACCTGACTGTCCCGAGACACATCACAGATCAACCCTGCTCCCAGGACCACAAGAAAGCAGGCAAGCCTCCAGCATGGCATGTGTTGGCACCTGTGTGAGTGTGGGGTCCCCGCTGCACCCCTCGTGGGCCAGGCCCCCACACAGGGCCACCATTGACTCGTCATACTTGAATCGAGAACCCTCCCTGGATGTCCGCATGTTCCCAAGACGACAAGGTGGGGGAGCAAAGGCAGGTTCATCATCTGAATAATCAGCCATTTAGTGACATGTCTCGCCTGGTTTAATGGCTGAATCAGGCAAAAGTATGACCCCGAGTGCCGGTTAACTTTTAAAATAGCGGTGCCCAGAGCCTGACATAGCCCACGGGAAGCCATTAAGGCGCGAGCAATTACCACTTCCATCCATCGGCAAAGTCCCTATTTTATTTTAATCTGAGTAAGTGCATTTTCTGCACGAGGTTAAAATATAAATCCCTTCTCCTGAACAAGACCAGTTTTCTGGCTGACTTGAGAGCGCAATTTACAACTGATTTAATTTGTTCTTCACAAACATTCCTAATGACATTACCCCGGTGCATATACACACGCCTCCTCCTATTCCATTAACTCCCAAATCGGGTTTAAAGACCATATTGATGCTAGATGTTATTATGGGTGATTATCAAAACAACAGACAACTCGGCAAAGTGTTTACTAACTGGTTTATATATAATTTCTGTAATAACGACAACAGATGGTATGCTACGAACACTAAATCACGCTTTGCGCGCGGAAGCAAATTGGCAGGCTGAGGGGCGGGCTGGTGTGGGGCGGTGTTGCATCTGCGGGCGTCAGCCGCTGCGCGCTCATCTGATTAGGCAGCGGCTCTGTTACCGCCATTACGGGTCATCTTTCCATTTACGATGACAAAATGTATATTTTCAATGAAAATGGTTTTCTGCAGCTCAGCAGCCCTCTAATTAGCACCCTGGAGACTGCATGCTCTGGCAGGGCCACGCGGAGCTGGGGCGGGGTTGCCCTGTTCACAGTGGCGGCTGCGTTTCTGGGGGCACACAGGGGAGGGGGACCTGGCAGGCTTCTAGAAGCGGCATGTGAATGGGGAGAGCAGCCGAGAGCTGGAGAGAAACGGCCGAGGAAGGCGCTTGCTGTGCACGTGGCCATCCCAGGTTTGATCCCCGGCACCACGTGGGCTCTCCGCAGCCCCTTCTAGGAGTGCTCCCTGAGCACAGATCCAGCAGTCAGCCTTAAGCACCAGCGCAGTGGTTTTCTGCTACAGGTTCCCGACCTCAGCTGTTCAACAGCCCTTTCAATGGTGGGTGGAATCACGGCTCTAGTGGGGGGGTTTCCAGGTGGGCGAGACCCCAGCACCGGTAAGCTCTGCCCCACCTCCCAGAGACCAACTGTGGGTACGGGGGCTGATAGCTGGAGACCCCACAAGGAAGGGCTTTTCCTGGTCATGGGGGTTGGTGCCAGGCCTGGGTCCTCGGAGTCTCTTTTTGCCCCCACCTGGGACCCTCTGTGACCCCACAGGACAGTGGAGGGACGCTAGGATTGTGCTCTGTGACTGCGGGTTTCTCTCTGGCTAGATTTCTCTCCCTGGTGGTGTGGTCGTGGGGGCAGGTGGCGTGGACGTTGGGGTGAGCAGTGTGGACCCTAGGATGACGTGGTGTGTACCGAGGGAGCCGCTGGCGCTCATCAGGGCCTGGGTGAAGCCTGGCGTGCCACCAGTAGCTCGGGGAGCAGCTCAGACCACTCGTGGATGAGGCCCGGCGCCCCCCAGTGGCTCGGGATCAGCTCAGACCACTTGTGGGTGAGGCCCGGAGCTCCCCCAGTGGCTCGGGGATCAGCTCAGATCACTCACACACACCTTCCCCACGATTCTGCTCCCCAGGCCTCAGCTGGGGAGATTAGGAGCCCGCGCCTGGCACCAGCTGTCTTGCTGGGGTCTCCTGGCTGGCCCCAGCTGGAGTGAGCTGCAGCCTGGCCTGTTGAGGTCTGCAGGTGTGTCAGGCCGAGGGTTGACCCCGGTCAGACCTCTCATGCTCCAGTCGGGACTCAGCCGTGCTGGGCCCATGACGCTCGGAGACGCTTTGGCTCCCTGTAATTTTCTGCCTGGAGGCCTCGGCACTGCCCGGCCCCTGAGCAGCTTCTGTGCACAAAGGGGGCTGCTGTTCTCCGTCTGGGCGACCCCCACCACTCCTCCTCCACATGGGGCCCATGAGGCCGCCCCTGCCACTCCCTGCTACTCTGGGACGTGCAGAGCCCCTGGGCCCTCGCTGACTTTGGGGACCGGAGCCCCTCTAAGCTCCATTCCTGGGCGAACTGCCTCCCCATCCCCCGTCTAGGGACAGAAGGACTTGCCCCACATCTAGCAGGTTGGTCAAAGCATTTCCCCAAGGTTCTGGGAGCTGCGGGAGTTCACGAGTTGCCAGGCCCGAGTCTCTTCCAGGGTCAGGGAGCTTCCGAGGTCGGACAGAGCCCTCAGCTTCCCAGGTCGGTGCATCGCCAGGCTGGGCCGGGGCTAATCGCTCCCTCCTCTCTGAGCTTTATTCTTTCCAATTAAAGCCAATGCTACTGGAACTGTAATTAAGCCCAGCCAGGCCCACTGCTGCAGTTCTAATGAAGCCCTATTGATTTGCCTGTTCTTGCCAATGACCTCACACAGGAGCTCATGGCCACTCTGCCCAGTGAGAGCCTCTGTCATCCAGATGAGGCCAAGTCCCAGGCCCATGGATGGGGGATGGGTGGTCCAAAGGCTCTTCCCCCTACACTGGGGGTCCCCTAGGGAGGTCCCCCATGCTCCCCAGAGACACAGGAATGCCGGCAGCTAAACTCAGGACAGCTGAGTCCAACATGGCAGTGACCTGAGCGCATTTGAAAAGCCAGGCCGGGAAGCCTTGGCGCCGGAGCACTGCAGTATCAGAAGGCGAGAAGGTAGTTCTTGGGGGGCACTCTGCGGGCTGGTGCGGGAGCGGGAGCAGGTTGGGAGCGAGGCTTAGCACCTGAGATTAGCTCATTAGCTTAGAACCTGAGACTAGCTCCCAGAGCTGAGTGGCCGTTACGCTGCTGCTCTGGCGCTGCTGGTGAGGAGGTCCGGTGGCGGAGCCGGATCTGGTGCAAGTCTCCGCAGGGATGGACAGGAGGCGCCTTCATCTGGACAAGGGGCTCCCTCCTTCCTCCTCCTCTTTTCCTGCCCTTTACCTCCTCCCCGCCAAATCCTCACGGGTCTGTGACCGTCCCTCTCATGGGGCCTTGCGTGAGATGGGGCTCACTGTCCAGCCGTGGGCATGGGGCAAGGGTGCACGGTCTTCATGGGGTCATGGTGCCAATCCGTCCTCTGCCTGCAGTGTTCTGGGAACTGGCCGGGCGCATCAGCTTCTCACCATAACCCCTTGAGGTCTGTGTGGAGCAGGCGGCTGACTGGCGGGGGCCTCTACAGTTGATTTCATTTATCACATGGGGAAGAAATCTCTGTTTGGCTACGCACCTCTCTCTGAGCCACTGTCTCCTTCCACGGAGACCCTGTGCTCTGCCTTGTCCCGCCGCTCCCTCTGGGCACCCCATCGCTTTCCCACGTGTTTCCAGCAGCACCTCAGCTCCCGAACCCGGATCCTCCTGAGGACCGAGCAACGGAGAGTGGGGTAAGGAGCAGAGGCTCTGTCCCCCATGGGTCAGCGCCCTGTACCCTGTGGGTCATGCCGTGTGCCCGTGGGTTACTGCCGTATCCTCTGTGGGTTACTGCCGGATCCTCTGTGGGTTACTGCCATATCCTCTATGGGTTACTGCCGTATCCTCTGTGGGTTACTGCCGTATCCTCTGTGGGTTACTGCCATATCCTCTGTGGGTTACTGCCGTATCCTCTGTGGGTTACTGCCGTATCCTCTGAGGGTTACTGCCGTATCCTTGAGGGTTACTGCCGTATCCTCTGAGGGTTACTGCCGTATCCTCTGTGGGTTACTGTCGTATCCTCTGTGGGTTAATGCCGTAACCTCTGTGGGTTACTGCCGTATCCTCTGTGGGTAACTGCCGTAACCTCTGTGGGTTACTGCCGTATCCTCTGTGGGTTACTGCCGTATCCTCTGTGGGTTACTGCCGTATCCTCTGTGGGTTACTGCCGTATCCTCTGTGGGTTACTGCCGTATCCTCTGTGGGTAACTGCCGTATCCTCTAAGGGTTACTGCCGTGTGCCCGTGGGTTACTGCCGTATCCTCTGTGGGTTACTGCCGTATCCTCTGTGGGTAACTGCCGTATCCTCTGTGGGTTACTGCCGTATCCTCTGTGGGTTACTGCCGTATCCTCTGTGGGTTACTGCCGTATCCTCTGTGGGTAACTGCCGTATCCTCTGTGGGTTTCTGCCGTATCCTCTGTGGGTTACTGCCGTATCCTCTGTGGGTTACTGCCGTATCCTCTATGGGTTACTGCCGTGTGCCCGTGGGTTACTGCTGTATCCTCTGTGGGTTACTGCTGTATCCTCTGTGGGTTACTGCCGTATCCTCTGTGGGTTACTGCCGTATCCTCTGTGGGTTACTGCTGTATCCTCTGTGGGATACTGCCATATCCTCTGTGGGTTACTGCCGTATCCTCTGTGGGTTACTGCCGTATCCTCTGTGGGTAACTGCCGTATCCCTCTGTGGGTTTCTGCCGTATCCTCTGTGGGTAACTGTCGTATCCTCTGTGGGTTTCTGCCGTATCCTCTGTGGGTAACTGCCGTATCCTCTGTGGGTTTCTGCTGTATCCTCTGTGGGTAACTGCCGTATCCTCTATGGGTTTACCGTGTGCCCATGGGTTACTGCCCGTATCCTCTGTGGGTTACTGCCGTATCCTCTGTGGGTAACTGCCGTATCCTCTGTGGGTTACTGCCGTATCCTCTGTGGGTTACTGCCGTATCCTCTGTGGGTTACTGCCGTATCCTCTGTGGGTTACTGCCGTATCCTCTGTGGGTTACTGCCGTATCCTCTATGGGTTACTGCCGTGTGCCCGTGGGTTACTGCTGTATCCTCTGTGGGTTACTGCTGTATCCTCTGTGGGTTACTGCTGTATCCTCTGTGGGTTACTGCCGTATCCTCTGTGGGTTACTGCTGTATCCTCTGTGGGTTACTGCTGTATCCTCTGTGGGATACTGCCATATCCTCTGTGGGTTACTGCCGTATCCTCTGTGGGTTACTGCCGTATCCTCTGTGGGTAACTGCCGTATCCTCTGTGGGTTTCTGCCGTATCCTCTGTGGGTAACTGTCGTATCCTCTGTGGGTTTCTGCCGTATCCTCTGTGGGTAACTGCCGTATCCTCTGTGGGTTTCTGCTGTATCCTCTGTGGGTAACTGCCGTATCCTCTATGGGTTACTGCCGTGTGCCCGTGGGTTACTGCCGTATCCTCTGTGGGTTACTGCTGTATCCTCTGTGGGTAACTGCCGTATCCTCTGTGGGTTACTGCCGTATCCTCTGTGGGTTACTGCCGTATCCTCTGTGAGTTACTGCCGTATCCTCTGTGGGTTTCTGCCGTATCCTCTGTGGGTAACTGCCGTATCCTCTGTGGGTTACTGCCGTATCCTCTGTGGGTAACTGCCGTATCCTCTATGGGTTACTGCCGTGTGCCCGTGGGTTACTGCTGTATCCTCTGTGGGTTACTGCTGTATCCTCTGTGGGTTACTGCCGTATCCTCTGTGGGTTACTGCCGTATCCTCTGTGGGTTACTGCTGTATCCTCTGTGGGTTACTGCTGTATCCTCTGTGGGATACTGCCATATCCTCTGTGGGTTACTGCCGTATCCTCTGTGGGTTACTGCCGTATCCTCTGTGGGTTACTGCCGTATCCTCTGTGGGTTACTGCCGGTGCCGTTGTGGGTCACTGCTCTGCATATGGCAAAGGTGATGATGTAAGAGTCATAAATCAGGAATTGAAAGACAAGCCCAGGGAGCTTTTTGTGGGCACAGAGGCCGCCTCACTGCGGCACACCTACCTGGTGCAGGAATTTCGGTTCAGAGACCAACTGGTAAGAAAAAAGTACAGGCACAAAGTAATTTTTTTTTTGACAAGAAAGGCCCAGGGTAGGGCTTTTCTGGCAGAGTTTTCACGGCTATTTCAGTACCTCCCAATAATTCTTCGGCTTTTTAGAAACCCTAGAGCTTGGGTGAGATGTTACATAGTGCCGAAGTGCATGGTATTACCGTACTAGTCACTGCAAAGTCCCCGTCGAAGTGTCCACGAGGCCTCCAGCACTGTCCTAGGTCACGTACAGTCTTCCCTTCTCCTCCTCCTCCCTCCTCCTCCTCGAGGGTTTGAGTCGAGGTCAAGGCTTCACCATTGTTCTGCCTTGTCTTGGGCCTAGTTGGGTCTCACTCTCCCACGCAGGTTGGGCCTCCCTGCAGGGCCTGTTCTTTTCCCTCTGGCTTGCCGCCATGTGCATGCCGCAGCTAGTGGCAGGATATCCGCCTTCCTCAGGGCTGCGTTGGGTTCTTCAGCGTCTAGACCACCACTGCTTTCAGCTGGCCTTGGTCAGCGGGCGGTTGAGTGGTGTCCACATCCTGGCCATTGCACTGAGCGCTGCAGTGAAGAGATGTGCAAATATCTGAGTCAGTGTTTGGCGGGTAGATGCCGAAAAGTGGAATTGCTGGGCCAGATGGAAATTCTGTTGTTAATTTTGTGAGGAATCTCCAGACGGCTTTCCACGGAGGCTGACCCAGCAGCATTCCCACGGCTTTCCACAGAGGCTAACCCAGCAGCATTCCCACGGCTTTCCACAGAGGCTGACCCAGATGGCATTCCCACGGCTTTCCACAGAGGCTAACCCAGCAGCATTCCCACGGCTTTCCACGGAGGCTGACCCAGCAGCATTCCGATGGCTTTCCACTGTGCTAACCCAGACAGCATTCCCACGGAGCAGGGGCTCCCTCCGGCAGTGCCCTCCCCCGATTCCCATTTTTTTCCACATGCACCATTTGTGCTGGCTTGAGACGACAACCCATTGTGGTTCTGGTCTGCGTTTCCCTGGTTCAGGAACGGACCCTTTTCATACGCGCACCGACCATCTGTATGTCCTCTGGGGAGAAGAGGGCTATTCATTTCCTCTCCCCATTTTTGGATGGGGTTATTAGTTTCATTGTTGAGGTTTCTGAGTGCCTTGGATATTAGCCCTTTATCTGATGTATTATGTGTAAATATTTTCTCCTATTCAATATCTTTTTTATTTTAGCCTGAGTTTCTTGGCCATGCAAAGATGTATTTAGTGTGATGTTAGCAAGGGCACGATTAACAAGCCCTTTTAAGAGGCTGTAGATGGAGAATCACAGGTTTATAGTTGTGGACAGAGTTTCTAATCACCCAAGGAAGGGGGAATGGGGAAAGAGATAGATAGATAGATAGATAGATAGATAGATAGATATAAGATAGATAGATAGATAGATAGATAGAAGATAGATAGATAGATAGATAGATAGATAGAAGATAGATAGAAGATAGATAGATAGAGAGAAAGAAGAGAAAGAAAGAAGAGAAAGGAGAGAGCAAGAGAGATAAAAAAGAGGAAAGAAGAGAGGAGAGAAAGAGAAAGAGGGAGAGAGAGGGAGAGAGAAAGAACAGAGTGAGAGAAAGAGAGAAAGAGGGAGAGAGAAAGAGGGAGGGAGAGAGAAAGAAGAGAGTGAGAGAAAGAGAGAAGGGGAGAGGGAGAGAGAAAGAGAGAGAACAAACAGAAAGAGGAGGGAACAAGAGAGAGGGAGAAAAGAAAGAGCAAATAGAAGAACAGAAAGAAGATGCAAATTGAAGGGAGTAGCCGGCACCCCAAAAGCGCTGCTGCTGCCTCTTTGCTGAAGACCCAGGCTCAGGGTGGCCCCGGGCCAGCGGGCAGGTGCCTGTGTATTTCCACAGAGCCTGAGGTGGGGCAGAGAGGCGGGATGCGTTTCTCTGGCATCTCTTGGCCTCCGAGGCAAGAAGGCGTCTGTTCTTCAGGCAACACGAAATGCACTGCCCTGCGGACACCGAGTCTGTCCCCACCCCGAGCACCTCCTTGGATGGGGCTGTGGGGTGCGGCCTGGGTCTGGGATACCTCAGGGTTGCAGGATTCTGTTGGAAGCAGCAAAGACGAAGGCTTCGGGGGAGGTGGGCCCAGCGCCAATGCCCAGGTGTGCGAGAATGTGGAATGATTTAGGGGTGGGTTCCCCAAGAGCCACCGGAACCCCCAGCAGAGCGCGGCTGGCGGCCTCCCTGTGATGCCGCGAGGAAGCATAAGGAGTCTGGCTTCTCCTTCGCTGGGAGTCCATGCGGAAGGAGCCACCTCCCAGATGGGCCACAAACCGTCCCCTCCGAGTGCCTGCCTCATCTTTCTGGAACATTCTCTCTAGCATCGCTCTTTCCGAGGATCCCGGCACCAATCACTTTTTTTTTTTTTTAACATCGAAAAGAGGGAAGTCAGAGTTTTTAATTGGTTTTAAAAAAATTGCATGTACTTTTGACAGAGATGAAGGGACCTTTTCCTGGGTGTCACCTCGGCCATCCGCCTCGTTAGGGCCAGTGAAGCCAAAGGCACCCCAGGAAGCGGGCGGCGGGGACCCGGAAAAAGGGGCCACCACCAGGCCACCACCGCGTTCTGTCAACTGTCAAGTTAATTAGAACGAAATTAAAAACACATTTGCCAAGATGTTCCGCCGCCAAACCAGTTAAATAGAGATTTTAGCAAAATTGAAAGCATATTATACTGAGATTTGTGGATCCTGGCCTGGGGAGTGAGCAGTGAAAGTGTGATGAAATAACAAAATTGCTGCCTAATAATCTATAGAATAATATTGTCAACTAATGGATGATAATAAAATAAAAGCTGTTATTAGGGTAAAACATTATAACAAAAAATCCAACTTTTATTTGCCGTACCTCCCCTTAATGGTCGGGAGCATTTTGAAAGGTAATTTAAACAAGTACATTGTCTGCTTATTGAAACGGCTTCATCTCGCTGGCTGCTGAAAATGGCTTTAACCATCTCTCGGAACAAAAGCACCTCTAATAAGACAACAAAAGCCCAAGGCAACAGCCCTGGAGCCCCGCGCTCTGGCAGGAGCGGGGAGTCCAAGGCGGCCGCTTTTCTCCTCGCATGTAATTAGATGAATTAAAAGGACAAAGTGGTTAATGTAACTGTTGTCCGGGAGGGGGCAGCCCTTTCATCCCATCCATTTCAGACGAGAGCCCCTGGCAGCCTGTGCCCGGCCCGCAGAGAAGAATGTTGGCGGGGAGTAAAATTAACAAGCTTAATCTGCAAAGAATCTGCCCGGAGTCAGGAAGAAATGTGTCTCCGGCAAGAGGCAAGTCACTGCTTCCCTTTTATACGCCTAATAAAACTTACAATAAATTAACTGCATTTGAGTTTGCAGCCGGGCTCTGCTAATCAGAGATGAGACGCCGGGGAGTGAAGTTACACGGAGCCCGTCGTGGGCGCGTGAGCAGCGTGTCCAGGCAGGGCGGTGGGGGGACGGCCGGGGCTAATTAGCCTCGTCTTGTTCGTGCTAGGTCATCCTTGCACTTCTCAGGCTTTCGGCTGGCTCGAGCGAGAAGGGGTGTCTTGTGCTCTCTCTGGCTCCCTGGGTTGGAGGCAGAACATCTGTCCGAGACCCACGGCTTTTCCTCTTCTTCCCTCTGACCCCGCACCAGAGGTTTCTTGGACAAACTCGACGTGGTTTATTTGCTGGGCGTCCGCCCAATCTCTTCTGTGGACCCCTCGGCCACTCCACAGCTAGAGGCACATTTCACAGCCAGGTTTGCTGCAGATCTTTCGTCTCCTCCCTGCCAGAGTTGCGTTCCTGCTTGGAGACCGTGGGTCCCAGGGGGCCGTTCCAGGGTGGCGTGACAGCCTTCCCCGCCTGCCATCTTGTCCCCGTGGCCTCATGTTGACTCAGAGCAGCCCTTGACCTATTGGCAAATCATGACTGTTTTATTATAAAAAATAGAAAGCAGAAAATTAAATTCATTAGCTCCAATTACTAAATGATTCATCTGGCTGGTTAATGAAGCCACACATTATGCTAACAAGATAAAGGCAAAGAATAACGTGGGGGCTCAGTGGTCGCTGGACCGCAGCAGGGCTCTGCTGGAAACACCCCAGAGGGGTGCAGGGCTGGGCGGGAGAGGACCTAGAGAGTGGAGGAAGATGGAGGAAGGGGGTGCCAGGGGCACCACTGGCCTCTGCGGAGGCTGAATCAGGCTGACCAAGCTCTTTCTGGGTGCGTCTCGGGGGCACCTGGGCAGCTTCAGAAACAGAACCAGCCGTGCCAGCGCTCTGAGAGGCCCTGGGCAGCAGAAGCTGGAGTTAGGGCGGGGGGCTCCAAGCATCCTGCAGGAGCTTCCCAGCGAGGCCTAGGGATGGGGATCCAAGTGGGGCTTGTTTCTGGTCCTGGGGAGTCACCCCAGAGATTGGGGGCTCCGTCCGTAGTGCCGGGCGGTGGGTCTGGCCTGCTCTTCCCCATCTGTGAAGTGGGCGCATTCACAGCCCTCTCTGTCCACCCTGCTGGACAGCGAGAGTGTGGCCATCTGGCCGCCCCTCCTGCACGCCACCACCTTGCTCACTGCTGCGCCTGCTGTGCCCAGACCCCATTACTGCACCGGAGGGTGTGGGGGAACCGCAGCGGCCCAGCCCTTCGTGAAGGCTCCTTGTGGAGGGGCCCTTCCAAGATGTCCATTTGCGACTGCTGAGCCGACGGCTTCTGGGTCCTGGAGGAAGTTGCCGTGGGGACCCGGAGGAGGTGGGGGCTTGAGCTACGTGCCCATTGGGAGAGGAGACGATCGTCAACCTGATCCCCGTTCTCTGAAGCCTTCCACTGAGCGGTCAGTGCAACCTGGCACTCAGAGCTGCCAAGCAAGGCTGCACGGCTCATGGAGAGGCCCAGGCTGGGGATGGAGTCCCAGCTCCCCTGTAAGCGGTGACTTGGGGCTCTGCCTTGTCTGGTGGGGCTACGCCAGGGCTCTTGCTGCTGGTAGGGGTTGTGTGGGGCTCTGGGGGGTGAGGTGCCGGAACACGTTGGTGTGTGCCCCAGTGGACTCTCCCGGCTGCACCTCTCATGGTCTCCCCTGCCCTGGGCCTACGGGTGAACCTGCCCGTTGCCCCTCAGCACCGGTGCTTTGATGCCCGCTGGGGCAGGCCCACACCCCAGCAGCAAGCCCATTGCAGTGGGAGGGGGCAGTGCCAAGACACCCCCCCATGGACTCAGCATGTCCCACCTTCCTAGGGAGTGACCCGGGTCTGTTAGCCCTGGGACTCTTCAGACATGACTGTCAGCGTTTCTGACACACACAGACTTTTAGCTGGCCTCCCCTTAGGCCTCCGCCTTCGCCAGTTGCTGCGGTCCCGAGACAGGACCAGGGGGGAGGGGGCAGGGTTTCTGCCCGCCCCCACTCTGAGGTCGCTAAACCAGGCATCTGGAACAGGAAGAGGCGGCTCAGGAAACTGGGTATGAGGCCCCTCAGCCCGCAGGGCCCACTCTCCCTGCTCCTGGCGTTGAAGACGACAAGCGGAGCTGTAGCTTCTGGAAAATTCTGACTGTGGCCTACAGTGGGGCAATCCAGCTTCTAGAGACTTCACCTGACATTTTGCTGAAAGGTTGTGATCTTGCAAAATTATCTTAAGCCACTGAGCACTGTGAATGGATTTGGGCTATAGTGTATGGTTGGACTGAAACGCGTCCTGCATAAGATATGAGCCCTCACAGGTGTTACACTCAGGAAGCTCACAGGAAATGCATTAGTGTCTGCAGGAGCCTGAAAGTGAACGAAAACCCGCATGCTGAAGGGGGGAGGGATGATGCCCTCCCACAGCCCTGGGGGCCCGAGCCCAGTCTGCGCATCATTCTTGATGACTGCCATGTTTGGTGTGTGTGGGGGTGGAGGACCATCAGGTATGTGGGGGTGGAGGACCTTCAGGGGTAGTGTTGAGGATCATCACGTGAGTGAGGGAGGATCATCAGGTGAGTGGTGGAAGACCATCAGGTGAGTGGTGGAGGACCATCAGGTGTGGGGTGGAGGATCATCAGGTGTGGGGTGGAGGACCATCAGGTGTGGGGTGGAGGACCATCCGTGTGGGGTGGAGGACCATCAGGTGTGGGGTGGAGGACCATCAGGTGAGTGGTGGAGGACCATCAGGTGAGTGGTGGAGGACCATCAGGTGTGGGGTGGAGGACTATCCGTATATGTGGAGGGACCATCAGGTGTGGGGTGGGAGGACCATCCGGTGTGGGGTGGAGGGACCATCAGGTGTGGGGTGGAGGACCATCAGGTGAGTGGTGGAGGACCATCAGGTGAGTGGTGGAGGACCATCAGGTGTGGGGTGGAGGACCATCAGGTGTGGGGTGGAGGGACTATCACGTATATGATGGAGGACCATCAGTGTGGGGTTGGAGGACCATGAGGCTCTGAAGTCAGAAAGGGGTCCCCAGGGCCACAGGAAGGTGTCAGGTCAGGGGTTTGGGGCACAGAACATGCTTCTGTTTCCTGCCCAGAAATCTGAGCCCCCCTTTCACTGCAGAGCTTGGCCTGTTGAGTGAGGGCAGAACGGAATTGGGGCGCTGGTGGAGACCCTTCAAGATAAACTCTGAGGGCAGCGCCACCTTTGCTCAGCATAGAGCTGGAGCCCATGGCGTCCAGTGTGGCCACAGCAGTCCGAGGCTGAGGAGGGGCCATTCCTCCAGGCAGACTGACCAATGGGAGGCTCCCAGGCCCCCTGTAGCCTTAGGGATGAGTCTGGTGTTGCCATCATCCATCTGGCGCTTGGTTGCTGTTTCCCTGTCTTCTGTTCACCTCTGTCCCTGTTTCCGAGGTGTGAGATCAACACATGGCGTGGGTCCGAGTGTTTCTGAGACACTGAGCCATGGGCCTGGGCCATCTGGGTGCCGACGCTTGACCTCCTCAGACCTGCACGTGTGACTATGTCCAGCCGTGCGTGTCGGGAGGGCCATCAGGTGTGGGGTGGAGGACTATCATGTATATGATGGAGGACCATCAGTATGGGGTTGGAGGACCCCACACTGATGTGAGGGGCCCAAGGGGCCTCTCCCCGCTCCGTCGGGTGTAAAGCGCTGTGCCAGGGAATGTTCTGCCAACCGTCAGCTGCGTGGAGCTGCTCCCACTAACAGTGCTCCCACTCACAGTGCTCCACCTCATCTTATCGTCTCCCCAGAGCCTCGGGTGCCCTCTGGGTTTACCGGCTTCTCGCCTCCTCAGGCGAGGGCACGCTCTGGGTGCGCCTAGAGCTGTGTGTCTAGTGCCCGGAGCCCGGCCTGGTTGCATCACTGGAGACCCCATGAGACAGACTCAAGGGTGAGGCTCTGACTCGTCTTGGAAGTGGCAGTTGGGGAGGGGGTCTTGAAGAGGGTCTTGGAGCACAGGCTGACCTAATAGGTCACTTCGATTGTTACTTATTTGCTCTTTGGGTCACACCCGGTGATGCTCAGGGGTTACTCCTGGCTCTGCACTCAGGAATTACTCCTGGCGGTGCTTGGGGGACCATATAGGCATCGGGGGATCAAACCTGGGCTGGCCACGTGGAAGGCAAATGCCCCCTCCCGCTGCTGTATTATCGCTCCGCCCCCAAACGGTCATTTTTAATCCTGCCTGCCGAGAAGGGCTCAACAACAGGGCGCGGGTGCCGGAGCCTGGTTAAAGGAAGCCCCAGCCTGCCCTACTCTCTCTGCCTCTCACAGACAGACGACAGGGAAGCCGGGGTCTCACCTACCCACCCGTGACCATGGCCAGAGACCCCCGTAGGCTGAGGAGACAGGGAGCTGCTGGCCAGGCCCGAGAGCCCAGCGTCAGGTCACAGAGCAGCAAGTCCTAAGGGGACACAGGTTGTCAGTGTCAGACACAGGGATAGGGCAGGCCTGGACGTGAACAGATGGACAGAGACATCGTCATCTGGGCCAGGTGTTGGGGGACAGGGCATGGAACGGGGGCCGCGACTCTCCTCCCACCCTGGACACGGGGGGCCGCACCCTCCTCCCACTCAGTACGCGCAGCTCAAGCATCTATTTGTGGATCCTTCGTGAACCCCCAGACCCCATGAGCTCAGGAACGAAGTCATCTTTGTGGCAACTGTTGTCTCAGCCTTTGCAGGACGTCTGGGGGTCCACTCTTCTCCCTGCCCTTCATGTCCACATCCTTGGTACCCACACACTTGGCCGAATGGGGGCGAGTCAGTTTCTGAAAGGTTTAGACATACACAAGAATGGTCAGGAGGGCTGGAGCGACAGCACAGTGGGGAGGGCTTTGCCTTGCACGCAGCTGACCCGGTTGGATCCGCCACATCCCATAGGGTCCCCTGAACACCTCCAGGTGTCCTGGAGTGCAGAGCCAGGAGCAACCCCTGAGCGTCGCCGGGTGGGACCCAGCCCCACCTGCCCCCCCCACAAACACAGGATTGTGGACCCAGAGTCGGGTGGCTATGGGCAGTGGCAGCTGCAGATTGTCCTGGCCACCTGAGGGTTCACTCAGGCCATGCTGAGTGTCCCCCAGACCGTGATCCTGTGCCAGTGACCCCCCCCCGCCTGGGGTGCTTGAGGCAGGAGTGAAGAGATATGTCAGCCTCCCCACGGGCACAGAAGGAAAAGCCGAGAGTTAGTGGTGGGGCACCTGCAGGAGCCCCCGGGTGTGAGTGGGGATCCCGGGGGAGCAGTCCCCAGAGGCGGGCTGAGTCAGGGGCTGCGGGGAGAGGGCACCGGATGTGGAGGATTCTGGGTCCACTGAGGGGCTCAGCCAGGGAGGGTCTCTTGTCGTGTCCAGCCCATCCTGGGAGCACCCAGCTTCCCCCTTTCTTTCCGCAGTAAAGGCCTCAAGGGGAGCTTGTCTTCTTCAGCACCTGAATACGGCCATGCAGGGCACACGGGACCACCCGGCCAGCCCTAGGCAGCAGCTGCTGTCCAGGCCCCTCTGACCGGCAGCGTTCCTGACCCCGTCCGCGGTCACTGCTGGAGGAAATTTCCAACTCAAGCAGAACTGGGCCTGGAGGTGTGAAAAGCGAAAAAAGGGCCCATGCTGGACCCTCAAGACAGATCTGGATGTGGGCCACAGCAACCAGTGGCCGGCTGGAAACGCTCCATCACTGTGGCCACGGCAGCTCTTTTGTTGGATGAACCTGATTTTTCACTTTTAAACGAACTGTTTTGGCATGGACAGAAGCAGGGAAAGCAATAATTGAGTATTGAACCGTCTTTTGGCCTGACACAACAGCCGGTGATTTCCAGGGCCCCGCGTGGTGTCACTGAATGGCTAATTCGGCTGTAAATCCTCCTTGTTCCTGGCAGAAACACTCACCCGTGCGAGTGCCCAGAAGAAAACTCTTGAGTGCAGCCCGCGGCTGCCAAGGGGGCTTCAAGCCGCACTACAGCCCTCCCGTCCCCAGACAGAGCCGCCTGGCATCGGGGCAAGTCTGAACCCGTTCAGCCATCCCGAGTCCAGAGGTGGGGGCGCTCCTTTCCCTGCACCCCTGCGCTCTGGGGACCCTCCCAGGTCCTGTGCGCCTTGAGCACTGCCCCCTCCTGGCCTCAGGGGGAAGCGCATGGCTCAGGGCGCAGCAAGGCCCAGGGCTGAGCCTATGGGGCCGGGTTGGGGCTCTGTCACTTGGGGTCCATCTGAGCCTGCAGGTCCCAGGGGCTGGGGTGAATCGGACAGTGGCCTTGAGGGAGGCGCTGGGCTGGAAGCTCGCCCTCACGTGTATCTTTCTCAAGTCCCCTCGGGTTCCCCTTACAGGGCCTTCCTGGGGGCGCCGGCATCTCTCTTGTGTGCGTCCTGAGCTCCTCAAGTGAGCCTGTTTCTGGGGCACGTGAAGCCCAAAGGCACAGATGCACGGCGGCTCCGTGGTCTGGACTATGTGAGGACCACGCTGCCGAGAGAAAACAGACCCACAGGCAGACACAGGCAGACACAGGCAGACACAGGCAGACACAGGCAGACAAGGCAGACACAGGAAGACAAGGCAGACACAGGCAGACACAGGCAGACACAGGCAGACACAGGCAGACAAGGCAGACACAGTCAGACACAGGCAGACACAGGCAGACAAGGCAGACACAGGAAGACACAGGCAGACAAGGCAGACACAGTCAGACACAGGCAGACACAGGAAGACAAGGCAGACACAGGCAGACACAGGCAGACAAGGCAGACACAGGAAGACAAGGCAGACACAGGCAGACACAGGCAGACACAGGCAGACACAGGCAGACACAGGCAGACAAGGCAGACACAGGAAGACAAGGCAGACACAGGCAGACACAGGCAGACAAGGCAGACACAGGCAGACACAGGCAGACACAGGCAGACACAGGCAGACAAGGCAGACACAGTCAGACACAGGCAGACAAGGCAGACACAGGCAGACACAGGCAGACACAGGCAGACACAGGCAGACACAGGCAGACACAGGCAGACACAGGCAGACAAGGCAGACACAGGCAGACACAGGCAGACACAGGCAGACACAGGCAGACACAGGCAGACAAGGCAGACACAGGCAGACACAGGCAGACACAGGCAGACAAGGCAGACACAGGCAGACACAGGCAGACAAGGCAGACACAGTCAGACACAGGAAGACACAGTCAGACACAGGCAATGGGACGGGGCTTCCCTCCCTCCCCTCCCACCCTTCCTTCCTTCCTTCCTTCCTTCCTCCCTCCCATCCTTCCTTCCTTCCTTCCTTCCTTCCTTCCTTCCTTCCTTCCTTCCTTTCCTTCCTTCCTTCCTTCCTTCCTTCCTTCCTTCCTTCCTTCCTTCCTTCCTTCCTTCCTTCTTCCTTCCTTCCTTCCTTCCTTCCTTCCTTCCTTCCCCTTCCTTCCTTCCTTCCTTCCTTCCTTCCTTCCTTCCTTCCTTCCTTCCTTCCTTCCTTCCTTCCTTCCTTCCTTCCTTCCTTCCTTCCTTCCTTCCTTCCTTCCTTCCTTCCTTCCTTCCTTCCTTCCTTCCTTCCTTCCTTCCTTCCTTCCTTCCTTCCTTCCTTCCTTCCTTCCTTCCTTCCTTCCTTCCTTCCTTCCTTCCTTCCTTCCTTCCTTCCTTCCTTCCTTTCCTTCCTTCCTTCCTTCCTTCCTTCCTTCCTTCCTTCCTTCCTTCCTTCCTTCCTCTTCTTTCCCGAATGGCCTAAGTGACAGACTGTTGACTCTGTCCTCCGAGAAAGCAAGGCAGGACGCATCTGAGTATCTCTTTGTTAAGCCCCCGGCCTGCTCCTGTGCTTATTAGGGCAATAAACAGGGACGGTGTATCATAGAAGCTTCTGTCCCTCTGCCAGCCTTAAATAATTCTAGAAGCTGCTTGATGGGGTAAGGCAATTACGATGCATTTTTCATTCAATCAACCGAATCAATTAATTGCTTTACTCACATAGGAACAACAAAAAACAAATCCCAAAGCCTTCTTGTTAAACAGTAAGCAGGCTAGATAGACGGCTTTTAAATCCAACATTTACATGAAATTATCTTCTTATATAATTAACAGCTACCAGTTAATAAACACGCCTCTGATGATAGAGGAACCTCAGAAGGGCCCTTTAGCGAGGCGGAGGGGATGGGGCGGGCAGGTTGCCGGCGCTGCCCAGCTGCAGCCGCTTCCCGCCTGGTGCGCAGAGGCCGGGCAAGGCCGGTGCCAGGGTTGGGCACTCGCCAGTCTCTGGCAGGACCTCGGGTCCTCTCGGGGAGAGATGGGAGGGGGCTGGGGCTCGGGCCTCGGGTGGCGATCAATGCTTGGTTTCCCGCGGAAAGGCCTAGATGGTCATTCGCCGAAGTGGACATATAGTGGGGAACAGCCCTGACACGTCAAGCCTGACAGCGGAGTCGCTGCGGCGGTCACAGGAAAAGAGCCTCTACTCCTCTGGGCCTGAGAGTGCTCCCTTGGCGAGTGCTCCCTTGGCGAGTGCTCCCTTGGCGAGTACTCCCTTGCCGAGTGCTCCACCCGAGAGGCCACACAGCCCTGGGTGCTTCTCCCGAGATACTGCAGCTCCGCCCTGGGTCCGACAGCTCCACCCCTGTTCTATAGCTCCACCCCTGGGCCTGGAAGCCCCGCCCCTGGGTCTGGCAGCTCTGCCCCCGGGCCTGGAAGCTCCCTCCCCCAGACCTGGAAGCTCCTCCCCAGACTGGAAGCTCCGCCCCGGGTCCAGCAGCTCCACCCCCAGTCTGCAGCTCCACCCCTGGGTCTGGCAGCTCCATCCGGGTTCGGGTCACACCCGGTGGTGCCCAGGCCTTATTCCTGGCTCTGTGCTCAGGATCACTCCTGGTGGGGTTCAGGGGACCCCAGGTGCTAGGGCTGAGCCTGGGTTGGCCAGTGCAAAGCAAGTGCCTTAGCTCACTACCATCTCTCTGGCCCTAAAAGGGAGGGGGAAATGGTTAAAGTGTTTTTCTTAGCAAAGAGGGAAACTCAAACGCTACAATGGGCCAGTGGAGACCCGCCCCACCTGGGATCGGGAGGCTTCTCTGCAGTTGCCAGTGGCCAGGCAAGGCAGGATGGAGCCTCATGGGGTTCGGGGCGTCAGACATTGTGTGACACCCACTCCTGGGGGCTCTCTTGGAGAAGGGCCCCTGATCCCTGAGGCCAGGACCTAGGGCCCCTTCCCCTCCAGTCTGGTATTAGAGGGGCACGGGGCACAGATGTGATGTCATGGTTGCAGTCCCACATGTCAGAGGTGGGGCCACAGCAACGCTGACAGATGCTAGTCTGCAGAGGGTCTTGTTTCCTTCAGGGAGGAAGTTAGGTGCCTCCCTCTTCCGGAAAGAGAGAGGAAGGAATGTGTGCGTGTTTGCGGCGTGGGTATGTGTGTGAGTGTGCGCATGGGTTCGTGTGTGTGCATGGGTGTGTGTGTGTGTACGTGGGTGCATGCTTGTGTGTGTGTGGGGTCCTGTCTGGAAGCACGCGGAGCACCGGGAAGAGCACGGTCCCTTCCATTGTGCAACCGAACAGGACAAAGGAAGGCAAAGAGCCTTTGCTTCGACACCCCCGTAATTGCGTCAGCATTTCCTGACGGCAACAAAACCCAGGTGCCTTCCGGTCTGCGTAGCTGAGGGCTGCATCAGGCCTGAAATGTCCTTTCGGGCAGTCGGCTGCTTCCCTCATTTGCAGCCATCTGGAAGCTGGGAAGGGGATGTCCTCCCTTTGTCGGGGCGCTCCGCGGGGCCAGGAAGCGGGTTCCCTTCTACCTCCCAAGCCGGCGAGGAACGGATGAAACTCAGGAATCCGATGCAGTTTTAAAAGGCTTTACTTATCACAGGTTCAGGCATACAAATCAGCAAAAGGAAAAGCCCGGTGCTTAGGATTCCAGGCTAGGAACCCCAGCCACGTGTAGGCCAAGATGGCGACCACCACGTGTAAAAGCTTCCAAGGGGAATGAACGCTCACAAGGAGAGATCCCACAAAGAAGAAGAAGGCGAGAGCGGGGACCGGCTAGTTTATATCCCTGTAACTCAGACCTTCCTCCCACTGTTATGGAAAGCAGGGGAGGGTCCAATGCCCTTAGGTAATCCCTCCCTGCACCTCACCTAGGGCCTTTACTATGCTAATGTTTTGAGCCGAAATCTGCTTGGGAATGCCTTTGTAGTGTAGAGAAGGGGGTTTCTGAGATGGCATGTCTCTGTACCAAAAGACCAACACCAATGCCAAGTTAAATATTTCTCCAAGCCTTCACAAGTCTCCTCTACTTCATTGTAGTTTTATATTTTAGTTGCCTTTGAGTATATCAAAGGGAGCCATGCTTGTTTGCTTGGAAGCAAACAGCATTTCTCTCTGGTCTAATTACTTAGGTGTCCCTACGTGGCCAGGCTAATATGCTGGTAAGATCTAGCTAGTCCCACGATGATTGTGGTAACATGGGAGAATATTTATACCAGCTAGTACAGCATACATGGTCGGATAAACTGCCACATTTAGACTACCCCCTTATCTACGGAGTGATTTGCGGGAGGCAATCCAGAGCAGATGCAGCGGCCCTTAGGAGTCCTGCAACACTCCTTGGTCAAACAGGCAGAGACACTGTCCGCGTTTGCTGGTACTCACAACTGTGTGTGTGTGTGTGTGTGTGTGTGTGTGCCTGGGAGCAGTGGGCAGCGTGGCTGCGTGTGGTGGGTCAGGAGCCCTGGGCCATGAGTCAGGTGGCCACGGCTCCTGGAGCTTGCAGAACACCAGTCAGATGTGAATAAGAACTTGAGCAGAGGGGCCAGAGCAATAGTACAGCGTGGAGGGTGTTTGTCTTGAACGCGGCAGTCCCGGTTCAATTCCCGCATCCCATCTGGTCTCCCAAGCACTACCAGGGGTATGAGTGCAAAGCCAGGAGTAACCCCTGGGCATTACTGGGTGTGACCCAAAAAGCAAAAACAATAAAAGGAACTTGACCAGAGAGTTCAGTGGGAGAGATTCTGGCTATCTGAGCACAGAGTCAAGACTAACTCTGAGCAACAGGGGTGGGGCGGGCCACCCCACAGCAAAAGCAAAAGAACAAATGGAAAAGTAACTTGCTGGGATCTGGCCAGCAGTCTGGGCAGCGGTGTCCAACAGCCTCTCCCAGAGGTGTCACTTCTAGGACAGTCCCCTAAACCCTAAGGCAAATGCCTGTGCCCTGTAAACTGATACCTGTGTACTGTACCCCAGTATCCTGGCCCTGTACACTGATACCTGTGCACTGTACACCCGTATCCTGGCCCTGTACACTGATACCTGTGCACTGTACACCCATACACTGTGCCCTGTGCACTGATACCTGTGCACTGTACACCTGTACCCTGTGCCCTGTGACCTGATACCTGTGCACTGTACACCCGTATCCTGGCCCTGTACACTGATACCTGTGCACTGTACACCCATACACTGTGCCCTGTGCACTGATACCTGTGCACTGTACACCCGTACCCTGTGCCCTGTGACCTGATACCTGTGCACTGTACACCCGTATCCTGGCCCTGTACACTGATACCTGTGCACTGTTCACCCATACACTGTGCCCTGTACACTGATGCCTGTACACTGAACACCCGTACCCTGTGCCCTGTGCACTGATACCTGTGCACTGTACACCCGTACCCAGTGCCCTGTGCACTGATACCTGTGCTCTGTACACCTACACTGTGCCCTGTACACTGATACCTGTGCACTGAACACTCGGTCCCTGTGCCCTGTGCGCTGATACCTGTGCACTGTACACCCGTACCGTGTGCCCTGATACCTGTGCCTGTACACCCGTGCCCTGTGCCCTGTGCACTGATACCTGTGCACTGTACACCTGTACCCTGTGCCCTGTGACCTGATACCTGTGCACTGTACACCCGTATCCTGGCCCTGTACACTGATGCCTGTGCACTGTACACCCGTACACTGTGCCCTGTGCGCTGATACCTGTGCACTGTACACCCGTACCCTGTGCCCTGTGACCTGATACCTGTGCACTGTACACCCGTATCCTGGCCCTGTACACTGATACCTGTGCACTGTACACCCATACACTGTGCCCTGTGCACTGATACCTGTGCACTGTACACCCCGTACCCTGTGCCCTGTGACCTGATACCTGTGCACTGTACACCCGTATCCTGGCCCTGTACACTGATACCTGTGCACTGTACACCCATACACTGTGCCCTGTACACTGATACCTGTGCACTGAACACCCATCCTGTGCACTGATACCTGTGCACTGTACACCGTACCCTGTGCCCTGTGCACTGATACCTGTGCACTGTACACCCATACACTGTGCCCTGTGCACTGATACCTGTGCACTGTACACCTGTACCCTGTGCCCTGGGCACTGATACCTGTGCACTGTACACCTGTACACTGTGCCCTGTACACTGATACCTGTGCACTGTACACACCGTACCCTGTGCCCTGAGAACTGATACCTGTGCAATATACACCTGTACCCTGTGCCCTGTACACTGATACCTGTGCACTGTAGACCCATACAGGTGCCCTGTACACTGATACCTGTGCACTGTATGCATGTACCCTTGCCCTGAGCACTGATATCTGTGCACTGTACACCATACACTGTACCCTGTACACTGATACCTGTGCACTGTACACCCGTACCCTGTGCCCTGTACACTGATACCTGTGCACTGTATACCCGTACACTGTGCCCTGTGCACTGATACCTGTGCACTGTGCATCCTGTGCCCTGTATACTGATACCTGTGCACTGTAGACCCTTACCCTGTGCTCTGTGTACTGATACCTGTGCACTGTAGACCCTACCCTGTGCTCTGTATACTGATACCTGTGCACTGTAGACCCGTACACTGTGCCCTGTGCACTGATACCTGTGCACTGTACACCGTACCCTGTGCCCTGTGCACTGATACCTGTGCACTGTACACCGTACCCTGTGCCCTGTGCACTGATACCTGTGCACTGTACACCCGTCTGTGCCCTGTACACTGATACCTGTGCATTGTACACCTGGATCCTGTGCCCTGTATACTGATACCTGTGCACTTTAGACCTGTACCCTGTGCCCTGTGCACGATATCTGTGCACTGTACACCCGATTCTGGCCCTGTGCACTGATACCTGTGCACTGTACACCATACCCTGTGCCCTGTACACTGATACCTGTGCATTGTACACCTGAATCCTTGCCCTGTATACTGATACCTGTGCCTTTAGACCTGTACCCTGTGCCCTGTGCACCGATATCTGTGCACTGTACACCGTATTCTGGCCCTGTGCACTGATACCTGTGCACTGTACACCCATACACTGTGCCCTGTACACTGATACCTGTGCACTGTACACCCGTACCCTGTGCCTGTGACCTGATACCTGTGCACTGTACACCCGTATCCTGTGCCCTGTGCACTGATACCTGTGCACTGTACACCCATACACTGTGCCCTGTACACTGATACCTGTGCACTGTACACCCGTACTTTTGTGCCCTGTATACTGATACCTGTGCACTGTACACCCATACCCTGTGCCCTCTGCACTGATACTTGTGCACGTATGCCCATCCCTGTGCCCTGTGCACTGATACCTGTGCACTGTACACCTGTACCCTGTGCCCTGTACACTGATCCTGTGCACTGAACACCCCTCCCTGTACCCTGTACACTGATACCTGTGCACTGTAGACCCGTGCCCTGTGCCCTGAGGAACTGATACCTGTGCACTGTACACCTGTACCCTGTGCCCTGTACACTGATACCTGTGCACTGAACACCCGTACCCTGTGCCCTGTACACTGATACCTGTGCACTGTACACCCGTGCCTGTGCCCTGTGCACTGATACCTGTGCACTGTATCCCTGATCTTGTGCCTGTATACTGATACCTATACCTGTGCACTTTGACCTGTACCTCTGCCCTGTGCACCGATGCCTGTGCACTGTACACCCGTATTCTGGCCCTGTGCACTGATACCTGTGCACTGTACACCCGTACCTGTGCCCTGTGCACTGATACCTGTGCACTGTACACACACCTGTGCCCTGTGCACTGATACCTGTGCACTGCACCTGCATCATGTGCCCTGTATACTGATACCTATCCTGTGCACTTTAGACCTGTACCCTGTCCTGTGCACTGATACCTGTGCACTGTACACCCGTACCCTGTGCCCTGTGACCTGATACCTGTGCACTGTACACCCGTATCCTGGCCCTGTACACTGATACCTGTGCACTGTACACCCATACCTGTGCCCTGTACACTGATACCTGTGCACTGAACACCGTACCCTGTGCCCTGTGCACTGATACCTGTGCACTGTACACCGTACCCTGTGCCCTGTGCACTGATACCTGTGCACTGTACACCCGTACCCTGTGCCCTGTGCACTGATACCTGTGCACTGTACACTCGTACCCTGTGCCCTGTGCACTGATACCTGTGCACTGTACACCGTACCCTGTGCCCTGTGCACTGATACCTGTGCACTGTACACCTTTACCCTGTGCCCTGTGCACTGATCCTGTGCACTGTACACCGCCTGCCCTGAGAACTGATACCTGTGCAATATGCCCTGTACCCTGTGCCCTGTACACTGATACCTGTGCACTGTAGACCCATACAGGTGCCCTGTACACTGATACCTGTGCACTGTATGCATGTACCCTTGCCCTGAGCACTGATATCTGTGCACTGTACACCATACACTGTACCCTGTACACTGATACCTGTGCACTGTACACCCATTCCCATGCCCTGTACACTGATACCTGTGCACTGTATACCCGTACACTGTGCCCTGTGCACTGATACCTGTGCACTGTACACCTGCATCCTGTGCCCTGTATACTAATACCTGTGCACTGTAGACCTTACCCTGTGCTCTGTGTACTGATACCTGTGCACTGTAGACCCTTACCCTGTGCTCTGTATACTGATACCTGTGCACTGTAGACCCGTACACTGTGCCCTGTGCACTGATACCTGTGCACTGTACACCCGTACCCTGTGCCCTGTGCACTGATACCTGTGCACTGTACACCCGTACCCTGTGCCCTGTGCACTGATACCTGTGCACTGTACACCCGTACCCTGTGCCCTGTACACTGATACCTGTGCATTGTACACCTGAATCCTGTGCCCTGTATACTGATACCTGTGCACTTTAGACCTGTACCCTGTGCCCTGTGCACCGATATCTGTGCACTGTACACCGTATTCTGGCCCTGTGCACTGATACCTGTGCACTGTACACCATACACTGTGCCCTGTACACTGATACCTGTGCACTGTACACCCGTACCCTGTGCCCTGGACCTGATCCTGTGCACTGTACACCCGTATCCTGTGCCCTGTGCACTGATACCTGTGCACTGTACCCCTACCTGTGCCCTGTACACTGATACCTGTGCACTGTACCCCGTGCTTTGTGCCCTGTATCTGTACCTGTGCACTGTACACCCATACCCTTGCCTGTTGCTTGTGCACTTATGCCCATCCTGTGCCCTGTGCACTGATACCTGTGCACTGTACACCTGTACCCTGTGCCCTGTACACTGATACCTGTGCACTGTACACCCGTACCCTGTGCCCTGTACACTGATACCTGTGCACTGTAGACCGTACCCTGTGCCTGAAAACTAATACCTGTGCACTGTACACCTGTCCGGCCTGTACACTGATACCTGTGCACTGCACCTTCTGTATGATACTGTGCCTGTCCATTTGCTGTCACTGATACCTGTGCACTGTTCTTATCTGTGCCCTGTTACTGTACCTATCCTGTGCTTTAGCTGTACCCTGTGCCCTCTGCACGATACCTGTGCACGTACACCGTATTCTGGCCTGTACACTGATACCTGTGCACTGTACACCCGTACACTGTGCCCTGTGCACTGATACCTGTGCACTGTACACCCGTACCCTGTGCCCTGTGCACTGATACCTGTGCACTGTACACCTGCATCATGTGCCCTGTGTACTGATACCTATACCTGTGCACTTTAGACCTGTCCTGTCCTGTGCACTGATACCTGTGCACTGTACACCCGTACCCTGTGCCCTGTGACCTGATACCTGTGCACTGTACACCCGTATCCTGTGCCCTGTACACTGATACCTGTGCACTGTACACCCATACCTGTGCCCTGTACACTGATACCTGTGCACTGAACACCCGTACTGTGCCCTGTGCACTGATACCTGTGCACTGTACACCCGTACCCTGTGCCCTGTGCACTGATACCTGTGCACTGTACCCCGTACCCTGTGCCCTGTACACTGATACCTGTGCACTGTACACTCGTATCCTGTGCCCTGTACACTGATACCTGTGCACTGTACACCCTTACCCTGTGCCCTGTACACTGATACCTGTGCACTGTACACCTGTACCCTGTGCCCTGTGCACTGATACCTGTGCACTGTAGACCCGTACCCTGTGCCCTGTGCACCTGATACCTGTGCACTGTACACCCGTACCCTGTGCCCTGTGCACTGATACCTGTGCACTGTACACCTGTACCCTGTGCCCTGTACAATGATACCTGTGCACTGTACACCTGTACCTGTGCCCTGTGCACTGATACCTGTGCACTGTACGCCTTTACCCTGTGCCCTGTGCACTGATACCTGTGCACTGTACACCTATACCCTGTGCCCTGTGCACTGATACCTGTGCACTGTACATCCGTGCGCTGTGCCCTGTGTACTGATACCAGTGCACTGTACACTGTACCCTGTGCCCTGTACACTGATACCTGTGCACTGTACACCTGTACCCTGTGCCCTGTGTACTGATACCTAGTGCACTGTACACCTGGATCCTGTGCCCTGTATACTGATACCTGTGCACTGTACACCTGTACCCTGTGCCCTGTACACTGATACCTCTGCACTGTACACCTGTACCCTGTGCCCTGTACACTAATACCTGTGCACTGTACGCCGTATGCTGTGCCCTGTGCACTGATACCTGTGCACTGTACACCTGTACCCTGTGCCCTGTGCACTGATACCTGTGCACTGTACGCTCATACCCTGTGCCCTGTGCACTGATACCTGTGCACTGTACACCTGCATCCTGTGCCCTGTATACTGATACCTGTGCACTTTAGACCTGTACCCTGTGCCCTGTGCACTGATACCTGTGCACTGTACACCCGTATTCTGGCCCTGTGCACTGATACCTGTGCACTGTACACCTGCATCCTGTGCCCTGTGTACTGATACCTGTGCACTGTACACCTGTAGCCTGTGCCCTGTTCACTGATACCTGTGCACTGTACACCAGTACTTTGTGCTCTGTATACTGATACCTATACCTGTACACCTTGGACCTGTGCCCTGTACACTGATACCTGTGCACTGTACACCCGTATTCTGGCCCTGTGCACTGATACCTGTGCACTGTACACCTGTATCCTGGCCCTGTACACTAATACCTGTGCACTGTACACCCATACCTGTGCCCTGTGCACTGATACCTGTGCACTGTACACCCGTACCCTGTGCCCTGTACACTGATACCTGTGCACTGTACACCCGTACCCTGTGCCCTGTGCACTGATACCTGTGCACTGTATACCGTACCCTGTGCCCTGTGCACTGATACCTGTGCACTGTACACCCATACCCTGTGCCCTGTACACTGATACCTGTGCACTGTACACCTGTACCCTGTGCCCTGTGCACTGATACCTGTGCACTGTGCACCTTTACCCTGTGCCCTGTGCACTGATACCTGTGCACTGTACACCCGTACCCTGTGCCCTGTGTACTGATACCTGTGCACTGTACACCCGTATCCTGTGCCCTGTACACTGATACCTGTGCACTGTACACCTGTACCCTGTGCCCTGTACACTGATACCTGTGCACTGTACACCTGTACCCTGTGCCCTCTACACTGATACCTGTGCACTGTACACCTTTACCCTGTGCCCTGTACACTGATACCTGTGCACTGTACACCTGTACCCTGTGCCCTGTGCACTGATACCTGTGCACTGTACACCCATACCCTGTGCCCTGTACACTGATACCTGTGCACTGTACACCTGTACCCTGTGCCCTGTACACTGATACCTCTGCACTGTACACCTGTACCCTGTGCCCTGTACACTAATACCTGTGCACTGTACACCTGAATCCTGTGCCCTGTATACTGATACCTGTGCACTGTACACCTGTACCCTGTGCCCTGTACACTGATACCTGTGCACTGTACACCTGTACCCTGTGCCCTGTACACTGATACCTGTGCACTGTACGCCCGTCTGCTAGTGCCCTGTGCACTGATACCTGTGCACTGTACACCTTTACCCTGTGCCCTGTACACTGATACCTGTGCACTGTACACTCATACCCTGTGCCCTGTGCACTGATACCTGTGCACTGTACCTGCATCTTGTGCCCTGTATACTGATACCTATACCTGTGCACTTTAGACCTGTACCCTGTGCCCTGTGCACCGATACCTGTGCACTGTACACCCGTATTCTGTGCCCTGTGCACTGATACCTGTGCACTGTACACCCATACACTGTGCCCTGTGCACTGATACCTGTGCACTGTACACCGTACCCCTGTGCCCTGTGCACTGATACCTGTGCACTGTACACCTGCATCCTGCGCCCTGTATACTGATACCTGTGCACTTTAGACCTGTACCCTGGCCCTGTGCACTGATACCTGTGCACTGTACACCCGTACCCTGTGCCCTGTGACCTGATACCTGTGCACTGTACACCCGTATCCTGGCCCTGTACACTGATACCTGTGCACTGTACACCCATACACTGTGCCCTGTGCACTGATACCTGTGCACTGTACACCCGTACCCTGTGCCCTGTGACACTAATACCTGTGCACTGTACACCCGTATCCTGGCCCTGTACACTGATTCCTGTGCACTGTACACCTGTACACTGTGCTCTGTACACTGATACCTGTGCACTGAATACCGTACCCTGTGCCCTGTGCACTGATACCTGTGCACTGTACACCGTACCCTGTGCCCTGTGCAGTGATACCTGTGCACTATACGCCCGTACACTGTGCCCTGTGCACTGATACCTGTGCACTGTACACCTTTCCTGTGCCCTGTGTGCACTGTACACCTTTACCCTGTGCCCTGTGCACTGATACCTGTGCACTGTACACCTTACCCTGTGCCCTGTACACTGATACCTGTGCACTGTACACCTTTACCCTGTGCCCTGTACAGTGATACCTGTGCACTGGACACCTTTACCCTGTGCCCTGTACAGTGATACCTGTGCACTGTACGCCCGTACCCTGTGCCCTGAGATACCTGTACTCCCTGTGCCCCTGTTTATCTCAGCCCCTCCCTTCTCAGAGGCTCAGGCCCGCCCCACAGGTGAGGTTAGAGACCTATCCCCCTGCCCCCACAATTGTCAAGAGCTGGATGATTTGGCATCCCTGGAGCCTGCCAATGCCAATGGTCCTCGTGCCCCTTCTACTCCCTGGGAGAGAGAAGGGAGGCGGCAGAGGGCACGGCTTGAGTAGTTTCCTATCTTAACTGGCTAAACGCGACCTTAATCTTCATGACTGTGGCTATCAGGGCTGGGCTGATGTCTGGGTATCTGCTTAGGAGCTAACAGGTTTAGTTTTATTGTTTTGTCAAAATACAGCAGAAATCAATATATCTCCATAATTCAGTGCTATACCAAGAGGCATTTTTGTGCCATATATAGCAAAAATTGTATTATACTTTTGAGATCATAGGTAATGATGACAAAGTGTTCTGTGTTCAATTCCAGCATTAGCGTCTGGTTTGAACAAAGCTTGAAATATGATCCCAGGAGCTAAGCGGCTTTAATATTAAGATCCTTAGCCGTAATTTATGTGACAGAAGACAGGGTTTAGCATAATAAAATGGAATGGGCTCCTCCAATGAAGAGAACTAGAGACAATCGAAAACAATGTAAAAATGGTAAATTGTAAATCTACCTTGCGGTTGTTACTTCATTTATTTTTGATTTGTTAGATAGGCCTGATAATTTCTCATTTTCTGGTCCCTCCGAACACTGGGTGTCTCTCAAATGGGGCTGGTTGGAGTCGTAGCGTTGGCGTTGCTGAGTGGACGCTGGCGGTCCACAATTCTAGCTGAGCCCACAGCCTCACCGGCCCAAATCTTCCTTCCTGATGTTGAGATGTTTCTTTATCTATTTTTTAAAGTTCGTCTCCATTACAAACTCCATGACGCAAATATACACACGAGTGATGCACCGACCGAAGAGATTGTTGTTTCACTTGCATCACTTGTCTTCCCGTTGTTCATCAATTTGCTCGAGCAGGCACCAATAACGTCTCCATTCATTAGGAATGAGGTCCATTATTGTTACTGTTTTTGGCATATCGAATACACCATGAGTAGTTTGCCAGGCTCTTCCTTTTATTTTTATTTTTTAATTTTTCTTTTTTGGGTCGCACCTGGCAAGGCCTCAGGTGTTCCTCCTGGCTCTGCACTCAGGTATTACTTCTGGCTGGGCTCGGGACCTTATGGGATGCCAGGGATGGAACCCGGGTGTCCGTGTGCAAGGCAACGCCCTCCCGCTGTGCTTTCGCTCCAGCTCCTGTACTGAGGAGGTTTTAACATTCCAAATTCGAACACTGACTTCACCAACGCCAAGAGGAGTAGCCGGCTGGGCTGTGTAGCGACTAGGGGCCCAACCGCCTGCAGCTCACCTCTGCCTTTGCCGATGAACCACCTCGCTATCTGAGGCTGCGGCTGTGGGTGGAATACAGGGTTATCCAGAGGAGAAAGCGCATAGTTGATGGGTCCAAGAGCTCCCTGGGAGTTTGCCAACATGGCTAAGGCCAGTAACCTTTGACCTCATTCTCCTTGGTGTGCTCAGCCTCGGTTGGCTTTCAGGATTTGGCGTCAACCGAGCGGTGGGGAAGAAGGTGAAGGTGGTCTAAGAAGGCAATGTGGCCACCGAGGGCGGGTGGGGTCACATCCGGGAGAGTCCATGCACCTCAACCCCCAATCCATCTGGTCACCCTTGGTCCCAGAATTACCTTCTGAGAATGAGCTCCCTCCTGCGGCAAGACAGAGAAGCAAATTCACCTTGTACTCATCAGAATTACCAAAAGCTTTTTTTTTTTAATTTTGGGGTGCTCCCAAGCGGCGCTCAGGAGTCTGGGCCCGTTTGCTGTGATCTTAGCCAACTGGGCCGCAGTTCAATGTGAGGGTCCAGGGGCTGCTCAGGCCCTGTAGTGCCAGGCGCTCCCCAGACACCCCGCAGTGCTCCGAGGCCTCCAGCCACACCGTGGCGATACTTGGCACCAGGTGGTGGCAGAGACTGAGCCGGGCTGCCAGGGCTGGGCTTAGGCTTGTGCCGTGCCCCTGAGCCGTCTCTCCTTCATGTCCGAGACTTTCACTTTGGTCTCCAGTGAGCTGAAGACGCCATTGCCTTGGACGTGTCTGTCCTTCCCTTCAGTGGCTGCTTGGAGGCCAACATGCTTTAGTTTCGGGGTGTGCTGACTCCCTACTGATGTGCCCCCTCCTAAGTCACACTCTTCCCAGGGAGCGGCCCCTTCCCAGGCTCCCAGACGCCTGTGCGGTGTCTCGGCCTGCAGGGGCGCTGCCCCATCCATGTGCTGCTCCCACGGGCTGGTCCCTCTCAGGATGTGCGATTCGGGGATCTGCAGGGCCCGAGTAGAAGGGCTGAGTATGGGGGGTGGGGAGTGAGGCAAAGCCATGGGAGGGGCCACATCTTGGCATCGACAAGGAGGTGCCTGTCTGTCTGTCTGTCACCGGGGTCCACTCTCATCTCCTGCGCCTCCAAGGGCATGAGTGTCCATGGGTCTGTAGGACGTCTCTATACTGGGCAAGGTGACCACCCCCGACACACATACCTTTCCTCCTTCCCTCTCCCTACCTCCTTCCTCCTTCCTCCTCTCCCTTCCTCCTTCCTCCTTCCTCCTTCTCCTGTCCCTTCCTCCTTCCTCCTCTCCCTTCCTCCTTCCTCCTTCCTCTTCTCCCTTCCTCCTTCCTCCTTCCCTCTCCCTACCTCCTCCCCCCCTCTCCTCCTTCCTCCTCTCCCTTCCTCCTCCCTCCTTCCTCCTTCTTCCTCTCCCTTCCTCCTTCCTCCTTCCTCCTTTCCCTTCCTCCTTCCTCCTCTCCCTTCCTCCTTCCTCCTTCCTCCTTTCCCTTCCTCCTTCCTCCTCTCCCTTCCTCCTTCCTCCTCCTCTCCCTTCCTCCTTCCTCCTTCCTCTTCTCCCTTCCTCCTTCCTCCTCTCCCTTCTTCCTTCCTCCTCCCCCTTCATCCTTCCTCCTTCCTCCTTCCTCCTTCCTCCTTCCTCCTCCCTTCTTCCTTCCTCCTCCCTTCCTCCTTCCTCCTTCCTCCTTCTTCCTCCCCTTCCTCCTCTCCTTCCTCCTTCCTCCTCCTCCCTACCTCCTTCCTCCTCTCCCTTCCTCCTTCCTCCTTCCTCCTCTCCCTTCTTCCTTCCTCCTCCTCCCCTTCCTCCTTCCTCTTCCCCCTTCCTCCTTCCTCCTTCCCTCCTCCCCCTTCCTCCTTCCTCCTTCCTCCCTCCATGTGCAGTGCACGCTCATTGACTGTCATCCCCAAACCTGCACCCTAACTCCCCGGGTTCTGGGGCAGCCCATCCTGGCCAGGGATCCGAGGGGGCCAAGAACCCAGGCATTCCCTACCCTCTGGCCTGGGACCGACCATGGCCTTCTCCCGCCCGTGACCCCTCTTGCTAAGCCACCCTAGGGAATGCCGGCCCGCGGCACCCAGTGCACTTGCTTCCTGCCCCTCCCGGCCTTCTGGCTCTGTGACTGTCCTTCCTCGCAGGCCTGGGCGCTTCCATGTTCACGCAATTCCTCGACTTACCCCGACTCCTGCCTCACTTCTGCATTTCCCAGCAGGGGTCCGAGCCCCTGGGTTTGCTCTACCAAATCAGCATCATCCCAGCATGGCTGGTAACAGCCAGCACTCATAATGCGTCCGTGTGGCTACTCGTGGATTTTCCTGAATAAAATTCAACTTGTTGGCTGCTCTGGTCCCAGAATTCCCTTACTGAGGCCCCCCCCCACACACACACCGCAGGATCTGTTGTTTGAGGGGAAGAGAGAAGCCGGTTTTCAGTATTACCGGAGCTGTGTCACTGCTCGAGTCACCGAGTCATTCCCAAGAGCCATCGACCGGAGACATCTCCCAGAGTTGTGGTCAGACTCAAACCCCAGCATCATGGCCCAGTGTCGTACTCCAGAGTCATCCTCCAGGGTCGTCACCGAAAGTCATCCCTCAGAGTCATCCCCAGAGTCACCCCAGAGTCATCCCTCAGAGCCATCCCCAGAGTCATCCCTCAGAGTCATCCCCTAGAGTCATCCCCAGAGTCACCCCAGAGTCACCCCAGAGTCACCCAGAGTCACCCCAGAGTCTCCCCAGAGTCATCCCCCAGAGTCATCCCTCAGAGCTATCCCCCAGAGTCATCCCCAGAGTCATCCCTCAGAGTCATCCCCCAGAGTCATCC
This sequence comes from Cryptotis parvus, assembly GCA_021461705.1. NCBI lineage: Eukaryota > Metazoa > Chordata > Mammalia > Eulipotyphla > Soricidae > Cryptotis > Cryptotis parvus. The sequence goes on along the minus strand of JAJIBD010004803.1, from coordinate 11,578 downwards.
CCAGAGTTATCCCTCAGAGTCATCCCCCAGAGTCATCCCTCAGAGTCATCCCCAGAGTCATCCCTCAGAGCCATCCCTCAGTCATCCCCAGAGTCACCCCCAGGGTCACACCCCAGAGTCACCCCAGAGTCACCCTCAGAGTCATCCCTCAGAGCCATCCCTCTAGAGTCATCCCTCAGAGTCATCACCCAGAGTCACCCCAGAGTCACCCCCAGAGTCATCCCCAGAGCCATCCCCAGAGTCATCCCCCAGAGTCATCCCTCAGAGCCATCCCCAGAGTCACCCCCAGAGTCATCCCCAGAGTCATCCCTCAGAGTCATCCCCAGAGTCACCCCAGAGTCATCCCTCAGAGTCATCCCCCCAGAGCCACCCCCAGAGTCACCCCCCAGAGTCATCCCCCAGAGTCACCCCCCAGAGTCACCCCCAGAGCCACCCCCCAGAGTCACCCCCAGTCACCCCCCAGAGTTACCCCCAGAGTCACCCCCCAGAGTCACCCCCCAGAGCCACCCCCCAGAGCCACCCCCAGAGTCACCCCCAGTCACCCCCAGAGTTACCCCCCAGAGTCACCCCCCAGACTCACCCCCCAGAGCCACCCCCAGAGTCACCCCCAGACTCACCCCCAGAGCCACCCCCAGAGTCAGCCCCAGAGCCACCCCCAGAGTCACCCCCCAGAGTCATGGCTCGGGGCCCTTGTGGTTTGCTGGCCCAGGAAGTCCATCAGAAAGCCTCCCCTTCCTCCTGACTGTCACACTTGCCCGTGCAGGATTCTTCTGGAGCTTCTCCCATGACTGCCAGCAGGGCAGCCCTACTGTTTCCCAGCAGTTTTGAAACAAGAGGTGGAGGTGGGACCAGCCCATGAGAGCCAGCCTGTGGCCACTGCAGCCCTGCCTGAGGCCACCCCTCTGGGCAATGCTGAGGGGAAGAGGTCAGTGAGAATCCAACTGGGGTCAATCTCGTTAGTGAACTGTTCTGTGAAAGTCATGCTGGGTCCAGCAGTCTGCAATGAGGGTCAGCGTGCGGGCAAGGGCACAGCTCGTGGGCTGGGAGCAGCCGCACCCCTGGACAAAGGTGGTACCTTTGGAAGCATCAGGCTGCTGATCTCAAGCGGACCGAATGGGATCCTGTAGCCCAAGGAAACATGGTGGGTCAGTAGCCCGAGAACGTGAGCCGTGCCCGGGGATCCGGCTCCATGGTGGGTCAGTAGCCTGAGAACGTGAGCCGTGCCCGGAGACTGCTCGGTGCACCCCATGGCTGAGCTCCTGCAGTGCCTGCTGGGGCCAGGCATTCCGGAGAGCACTGGCCCAGAGAGTCAGCAAGGGGCTAAGGCACTGGTGTTGTGCATGGTTGAGCACAGTTCCATCCTTGGCACCCCATATGGCCCCTCTATTGCCTCCAAGAGTGACCCCTGAACACAGAGCCAGTGCTTAGCTCGGAGCAGCACCAGATATGATGAAACAGGAACAACTTGGTGAACACTGTGTGTATGAACCAGTCGAGGGCCACCCCCAAGTGTGGACACACCTGCCACAGCCCTTTACCAGCCACCACTGCCTTCCTCCCCACCCTGCCTCCAGATGCCTGCAAAAATGAATGGCATTTTAGTAATTAAAATCTGTATTTCTAATGTATTGAGGCAATAGTAGTATATATGTGGCCATCAGGTTGTCTGGTCACACCTATCACCTGAATGTCCAGTTCCATCCAGCGCTGTTCATCGGACCTTCTAACCAGGATTCTCAACTGCATCTCATATCTGCCCTGAAGAGCCGGTTTTGAAGTGGTCTGGAATGGTGCGGACAGTCTGGAAGGGTCTGGAGCAAGAGTGGCAGAGGCTGTTGGTTCGCATACGCTGCACCCCACCTTGCTCTGGTCCAGTTTTTCATTCTGAAATCCCTGGGACAGTTTCTCAGAGGCACATCTCCTTCTGTGGGGAGAGGTCGAAAGCATGTCTGTCCTCACTGGAGGGAATTAGAGGTGCTGTGGAAATCCCAAGGGGAAGATGGACCATGGGGAACTCATGGGGAACCCCTTGGGATTTCAAGGAGCCACTGTGGGGGACCGATTCCATCATCTCTGGCCACTGACCACTCTAGAAGCTCAATTTCTGGAAGGAAGGTGTGCTTCATGGTCATCATCACTGGAAGCACCATCATCCTCTCCCTACATAATCCCCTCCTTCCACCACCATCACCATGGCTACCATCACTACCATCACCATCATCACCACCATCACCATCGTCACCATCACCATCACTACCATCACCATGGTCACCATCATCACCACCATCATCACAATCATCACCATCACTACCATCACCATCCTCACCATCACCATCACCATCACTGCCACCATCACCATTGCCGTCATCACCGTCACCATCACCATCACTACCATCACCATCGTCACTGTCAATACCATCATCATCACCACTGATAATCATCCTCGCCATCACCTCGTCACCGTCACAGCCACCATCTTCCCCATACTTACATTGTCCTCATCATTGCTCTCATCATGGCCATCGCCCTCAGCACCACCAACTTCACCAGCACCATCATCACCATCATCATCAGTGCCATCATCACCATCATTGTGTTATCATCACCATTATCACCATTATCAGCGCCACCACTGCCATCATCACCATCATCATCACCATCACCATCACCATCATTGCCACCATCATCACCATCATCATCACCATCACCATCATCATCACTAGAACCATCATCATCACTATCCCATGAGAATCTCAAAGAGGGGCCGTGGCTGTATCCCTTTGACGGCACCTTTAGTTTTAATGCTCTGTCTTCCTTAACTCCCTCTGACATTTTCGAGTAGCTGCTGTAACGCTTTAGGACTTGATTACAGCACCATCTACTGGGTGCTGGACATTGTGTCTTCTAGGCTTGTCCCTGCTCCTGGCTATTTTGCTCCTTTTTCTTTTCTCTCTCTCCCCCTCCTTCCCTCTCTCTGCTTGGCCTCCTGGTGAAAGTCCCACATGTTAGTCTGAAAAGGGTCATCAATTAATTCATAAGAGGGAGGCTCTAGAAAATGACAAAAGCTCCTACCCTTGCCGTTAAATCCTACAAAGACAATGGGCGCTTACTGCTCTGTGTTCCATAGAATTATTTCCTGGGATCAATAATCTCATCAGCGGACTCAGTGATGGGGACATCATGGTAATGAACGGTGCCGTGACCGTCCGGGTGTCTCTCTAGTCCTGTCACCTCAGAGCTGCCCAAGAGCATGACGGGAACGGGGCGCTGTGGTGGGAGGGATTAATCATAGTTACCCTGAACTCATATTCCCGTAATTTGCCTTCCTCATGCAGCCTGCTCCCGAATTGATCAGCATGGATTTCGCGGCACCCTAGGCCCCTCTGGTGGGGTGGAGGAGAGTGGGAAGGACTCATGTATGTGGCAGGGAAGGGACAAATCGGATTAGTCACGCTCAGGAAGTAACTGAAATGGAATCGCCGCTGAGCCTTGTGGGGCGGGTGCCTGCAAGTTCTGTAAGGAGCAGAGGGCCGGGATTTGGAAGGGAGATGGACGCCAGCTCTGTCAGAAAGGGAGATGCCTCTGGTCACTGGCTCTGTCGGAAAGGGGGGACGCCTCTGGAAGCCAGGTCCGGAGGGCTCCGCGAGGCAGAGGGGAGAGTGACACGGCCCTCTGGGGAGTGGCCTGAGTGCTGATTTCCTTAGTTCACTGTCCTCAGGGACGCCTCTCCAGCTATTTGCAAGATCCTGGCTGATCTGAGAGCAACAACAGGCACCACAGCCCATGGTGGCAGTGAGGGGCGCAGCATGCCGGCCCTTGCACGGGCTGAGCCAGGGGACCGGCAGCCCTGTGTGCTCTGGGCCCGTGGGCAGGGCAGGCTGCAGGGTCACGTGTGGGGCAGGGCAGGGGTTCAGGAGGAAGGGGGTGTGGGGGCTGGTGCTGGACTGGGGTGAGGGGCTGGTGCCGGCAGAGTGCCCCGAGACAGGGAGGGGGTTGGCTTTCTGCTGTGATGCCCTAGTGTGCTGCCTGGGGTCAAGTCAGGTACCTCCTTTCCCAGAGGACCGTGGCCAACTCCACTGCCTGGGAACCACCCAGCTACCTCTGAGAGGCTCCGGGAGCTGCCAAACCCCCGATTACTGAGGCTAAGGAAAGTGGGTGAGCTTGGAAGAAGCTCAGGGTCATCAGTGATGGGGTCACCTTCCTTCGTGTTTGTACCCCTGGCGGCTGGCCCTGATTTCCCCAAGGGTCTTCACTCATTCTTTGAAAAGCGACTCGATTTCGGGTGCCCACTTGAAAGTCCTCAGAATAAATGCGATTGAGGTGACTGCTCCGGGGCGCAGAGGGGCTTGGGGTCAGCCTGTGGCCCAGGCACCTCCAGATAAGGCCACAGAGTGAGGGCAGGTGATGGCCAGAAGGGCTGCGCCCAAGGGCTGGGGGTGAGTCTGGGCAGTTCTATGAGTCTTCCCAATGGTGGAGGGTCTGTGACTTCGGGGCAGCCTGGGGGTGGCAAGAGGAAGCACCAGATCATGTTCGTCTTCCTCCGCCCCTGGTCATTGTCTCTTTTTGGCTTCTCGGGGCCTCAGTGTCTCCATCATTAAGACTTTATGATGAGGAGACCTTCGTGCGTGCTGTCTTTGTGTCCTTTTGAAAGTGACTCAGAGCTGGTGGGGAGTTGTGCTGGGTCTTGTGAGTGAGCACAGCTGTAGACACCCCATCTCCTTGTGGCCCCCCGTAGCCCCCAAATCAGGAGCACTAACCTGGTGCCCACATGCTGTCCACAGGGGACTGTCGTCTGGATCTCTGTCCTAGGAGGCAGAGCCTGCCCTGGTGGAGAGTTCCCACATTGGCTGCCCTGGACAGACACCCCCAAGCTCCTTGGCACCCCTGTTCATTGTTTTTATTCCAGGGACTCTACTCCACCCAGCCAGATGGTAAAAATCTGCTTTGGTGCAGGAAATGTTTGTGTGGTTTGATATTAGGGTCTTACCCAGCAGTGCTCAGGACTCTACGCTGAGGGCTCACTCCTGGAGGGGGTCAGGGGACCACATGGATGCCGGGCATCAAACCCAGGTTGGCCACATGCGAAGCAAACGCCCTTCCCACTGCACTACCTCTCTAGCTTCCGTGGGAATCTTTGGAGAATGAAATGGTGCGTCTATGGTTCACTTGTCCCCTTCTACAAAAGGAGACACGTTTCTATTCACGTATTGCACCTGCCGTAAATGGGGGAGGGAAGCCACGACTAAGCTATAGCTCTCTTTAGACATGTCATGCTGGGGCAGTGTCAGGCTGCTGTAACGAGTGGACACACGCTGGGGGACGGGCACCCCAGGGACATGCTCTCTCAGTCTAGAGACCAGAAGGGAAATCAAGGTGTGGGCACAGCTGGGTCCCTCCAGAGCTCGGGTGGGGTGTCTCCTGTCTCTTCTGCTCTGCTCCCCCACCTGGTGGGTCTCTCCTCTCCACCCTGGGGCTCCGGGATAGAGCCAGCATGTCTTGGCTGGTGGCACTTCTCTGCAGTTACTTGGCCTTCTCTTTTGGTAAACTTTAACCCTCCTGGAAGGTTCCAGAACCTGCATAGGCACATGGAAAGTCCAGGGGACTTCTCCAGCCAGGGAGTTTGCTTCAGTCCTATCGCTGGAGACTTTTCTTGAAAAAATACCCTCTAAGATGCCAGTACTGGTGGGCACTGTCAGCCTCCCACAGTATGTCTGGTTTATAAAGTGACTTTGCACCCTCTTCCTGAGCTGCCCTGTGTTTGCGTGTGGATCCCCGGGTTGTCCAAGGTTAACAACCCAACATCGATTCTTAGCCTGTGTCTGGGCCTGCTGCTAATGGCAAGGGAGACATTGCGTTGCTGATGGGGATTGTGCTCCTAGAAGTACAGGATTCCATCGTGCACCCGCTAGGTGCAGCCTGAGTGATGAGCCGTTGCGTGGGATGGGACGAGTCTTCCATGTCGGGTTGGCAGGAGATGTGGCCGCTGGTGGTCTCCCCGGATACTGAGAAGCTTCCGACCTGGGCCTGAGCCAGGAAGGAATGTGGGAACAAGGCTGAGGCCTCAATTGCAACCCACCAAGCTGAATGGGCAAGAGGTCTTCCTGCTTGCCCCAAGCACAAAGGAGACGGTTAATGACAGCTCCACGGAGGCACATGATGGAGAGAATTTGGCCCGAGCCCGCAGCAGTGCGGGAGGGCGCTTGCCTTGCACCCTGGCCTAGGTTTGATCCCCAGCACCACACTGGGTGTTCTGAGCCTGCCAAGACTGATCCTAGAGCCCAGAGCCGGGAGGAAGCCCTGAGCACAGCTGGGTGTGGCCCAAAACGAAACAAATAACTTCATTAATAAGAAGGAAGAGGATTTCATGATGGTCCTCCAGGCTCTTGTGAAAGCTAAAGTCCATCCTTCCACGGGCAAGGGCCCAGCTCACAGCCTAAGAGCCATTTACGCTTTCCAGAACTTTCTTAATTTAATAAAGAGGCGAAACTTAGGGCTGGGAAAGCCTCATAGTTCCAGCACAAGTTTCCCATGAAATATCTCTCAACATGAAAATATAGACAGTTAGTTTTTTTTCTTCCAAAGTGAGCCACGGCGCCTTCTTCGGGTTTATTATGCTTTCTGTATCTCTGCTCATTTTTCACCAGTATTGCATTAAGTATTGATATTGATTTCTTGTAAATGGGACTGAAATAGATGGCCCACAGTTTTTTGTTATTGTTCAGTGGCACTTGTATGTAATTTATTACGGCTGCACAGCGAGCCGCCCCCTTGCCGCCACGGCTTAAATGAAATGGGCCACGCTCTGGACCCTGCTCGTCACCTACATCTCTCATTCACTATCAAAAATTATTACGTATAAAGTTTCTCTTTCTTCTCTTCCCTGGGTCCATCACTCTGCCATTTGGACTCCTGAAAAGAGTTGGGGTGGAGACTTGCTTGTCAAGGTGAGCCGGCAGGCAGGACAGTGGGGTTGGTTCGGTTTCCAGAAGCTCGAGATCGGTAATCTGAGCCAGGTTCTGCCCTGTGCACTCGGCGAGCTGGGGCCAGACTGACCCTCCGCTCCTGGAGAAGCCCAGATGGCTCCACACTGCCGAGACTGGGAAAGGGACCCCCAGCACTCAAGACCCCCGGGCCCTCCAGCACCTCCGTGAGCACCAACATGTATAAGTGTGTGAGCTTGTGTGTGAGCGTATGCATGTGAATGTGTGTGAGCATGTGTGTGTGTGAGCATGTGCGTGAACATGTCTGTGCATGCATATGTGAGCATGTGTGAGCATGAATGTAACTGTGTGTGTGGAGCGTGTGTGGAGCGTGCTCTGCGTGTGATGTAGTGTGCTCGTGGGGGGTCTGTCACCCAGTGTGGGCCTTCTTACCCCACACAAACGTGTCGCTGTACCCTCGCAGGCCTGAGGGGTTGGCCCTGTGGTTCTCTCCTCACTTTCCCCTCAGGCTGCCAGTTTCCAGGGAAGGAAACTCTCCAGGTCCCTCCCTGAGGAGACCCTGTGTCATGTTTGAGGAGCTGAGTTAGACTTCCTGCGGTCAGCCAGTGCCGGTTAATGTGGCCTGCCTGTCTGTTGATGACGTAGACTCACACTCTGCTCCGTGCTGGCCAGTGTCTCTCGTTGCTCCACTGCTGCAGCTGGCCCTCAGCCCCGGAAGCTCCCCTTCTTCTCTTGCCACTGAAGAGAGGTGCCAACCCCATCCTTCCTGCACTCAGGCCTGTTCTGAGGCTGCCTTTGCTTGCAGGGAACTTGGGACCTCACATAAACCTGAACATGTGCATGTGAAAGGCCATTCTCTTATCCTGCAGTCTCTCAGCTCTCCGTCCCTCACCTAACGTCCACCTGCCCATAATTTCCATCCACCCGTCCATCCGTCCATCCGTCCATCTGTCCATCTGTCCATCTGTCCCGTCCGTCTGTCCGGTCCATCCGTCCATCTGTCAGTCCATCCATCCGTCCGGCCATCCGTCCATCCATCTATCCATCCATCTATCCATCTATCTATCTATCTATCTATCTATCCATCCATCCATCTATCTAAGTCATCCATCCATCCAGACATCCATCCATCCATCCATCCATCCGTCCATCTCCGTCAGTCCGTCCATCCATCCACCTACCACACCCTCTGTCTGCCTGGTCCGTCCATCCGTCCATCCATCTATTCATCCATCCATCCATACATCCATCTGTCCATCCATTCATCCACCATCCATTTCCATGTCTATTCGTCTGTCTGTTCACCTATCCATCCACTCATCTGTCCACCATCCACCCACCCTTCTGTCTACCCATCCATCCACCCTGTCTGTCTGTCCACCCATTCGTCCATCTGTCTGTTTGTCCATCCACCCATTCACCTATGTCTCCTCTCCCCATCCCTTTCTACCTCTCTTTCTCTTCTTGCCTTTTTTTTCTCTTCTTCCTTTCCCCCTCCTACCTTCCATTTGTCCACTTGTTTGTACATTTGTCTGTCTGTCCATCTCCATCCTTCTGTCCATCTGTTCCACCCCTGTGTATCATTCACTTGGAGACAGCACGGCTGGAGCACTCGGCTCAGAAGCCAACTTGATCCATGATGTGCCGAACTCTGCGAAGGCTGACTGTGAAGATTTTCAGGAATTTTCAACATCTGGTTTTTAGCACAGTCGTTATTAAAAATTAAATTATATAGACTTACAATTCAATAAATTATTTTTAAAGCGATAGTAATCAGCGCTCAAAACTCATTAGCTAATTCCTTGACAATATTTTACTATCTGTGCCTGAGGTCTCTACAAGGCTGGTGAGCAAAGCTTTCAGCTCTGGGGGGGTGCTACATCTCGCTCCCAATTACTCCATGCACTGATTTCCAATAAAGCAGCCGTGGACGTGGCAGATGCAGTGGGCGTGGAGGCACTTTAGTGCAGCTTAGCTGGCAGAACTGCAAGTCCTGAAAGGATCCAGGGGCCACGAGTGGTTTCCTGACCCCTGGTGCCATCTGTTAGGTCACTGTGTGCAGGAGGTGTGGAGTGCGGGGATGGCCCTGCTGCGTTCCAGGGCTTCATCAGTGACCTCATGTTGGCAGCTGGAACACTTGTCACTTGTCTTCCCATTGTTCGATTTGCTCGAGTGGGCACCCAGTAACGTCTCCAGTTGTTGGCAATAAGGTTCATTATTGGTACTGTTTTTGGCATATCAAATACACCACGGTAGCTTGCCAGGCTCTGCCATGGCTCTGGGTTCATTCGGGGGCCCAGTCTCTTTCCACCAGAGCAATGGACAGACACAGGTCATCAATGGATAGACACAGGACATCACTACACAGACACTTGTCATCAGTGAACAGACATAGGTCATCATGCACAGACACAAGTCATCAATGAATAGTCTCAGGTCATCAATAAATAGACTCAGCAAACCTAGCCTCAGAGCTGACCCAGCTGGCCCTGGTGTAGGCACTGACCCAGCTGGCCCTGGTGTAGGCACTAACTCAGAAGCAGGTTGTGACTCCAGTCGACAGACAGACAGACTCAGATCATCAATGGACAGACTCATGTCATCAGTGGACAGACACAGGACATCAGTGGACAGACACAGGTCATCAGAGCACAGACTCAGGTCATCAGTGGACAGACACAGGTCATCAGTGGACAGACTCAGATCATCAATGGACAGACTCAGATCATCAGTGGACAGACACAGGTCATCAGTGCACAGACACAGGACATCAGTGGACAGAAACACGCTCATCAGTGGAAAGACATAGGTCATCAGTGGACAGACTCAGGTCATCAGTGGACAGACACAGGTCATCGTTGGACAGGCACAGGTCATCAGTGCACAGACACAGGTCATCAGTGGACAGACACAGGTCATCAGTGGACAGACACAGGTCATCAGTGGACAGACACAGGTCATCAGTGGACAGACACAGGTCATCAGAGCACAGACTCAAGTCATCAGTGGACAGACACAGGTCATCAGTGGACAGACTCAGATCATCAATGGATAGACTCAGGTCATTGTTGGACAGGCACAGGTCATCAGTGCACAGACACAGGTCATCAGTGGACAGACACAGGTCATCAGTGGACAGGCACAGGTCATCAGTGCACAGACACAGGTCATCAGTGGACAGAATCAGGTCATTAGTGGACAGGCACAGGTCATCAGTGCACAGACACAGGTCATCAGTGGACAGACTCAGGTCATCAGTGCACAGACTCCAGGTCATCAGCACTCCACAGTGTGAATGGCGGAAACCTGCTCCTCCCCCACTGTGACAGCTGGGGCTTAGGAACACCTGGAAACTCTGTGCCTTCCTAGCCTTCCTGTGTGGAGGCAGAGCGGTCACCTAGCCCCGGCAGAGGGCTCCTGGGGATGGGTGACCCAGCTGGCCCTGGTGTAGGCGTGACTCAGAAGCAGGTTGCGACTCCAGGGCATCTTTGCAGCCTCTAAGAGGGGCACAGGTTCAAAGAGAATGGAAGGGCCATACGAGGACAGAATCTGGAGCGGCAAACTCAGCCTCGGAGCTGCTGTCGCATGCTGGGCGCTGCTCTGAGGTGCCCCCATAGGGAGGGAGCAAGGGAGGAAAGGAAGAGGGGAAGGAAAGAAGGGAGGAAAAGAGCTGCCGTGCTGGCTCTCGGGCCGCCTTTTGGGAGCCGAACCCAAGCCCACTTTCCCCATCCACTATCACTTCATGTGGATTTTCTGCATTTTAGTACAATTGTTTTGTTATAATAGAAATTTGTTTATATTGCCCTGCTTTGCAGTTTATTCATTGACTCATTTTGCAGCACAGATAATCTGTTACTTTTAATTTTCTTTCAATGTCTTTTATTTTTCTCATAATTTATTTGTTAAAATGTTTTAATTATATCACCACGAAATATACAATTACAAAAGTGTTCATAATTGGCTCTGAGTCATACAGCATTCCAGCACCCAACCCCTACCAGTGCCCCATTCCCACCACTAATGTCCCCACATTCTCTCCCCACCCCACCCCAGCCTGCCTCTATAGTGGGCACCTTTCTTTCCCTCTCTTTCTCCCTCTCTTTTGTCTCTATCTCTGTCTCTGTCTCTGTATCTCTCTCTTTTTTTTTACACATTGTGACTTGACCTTCAGACATTTAGGGTTTATCATGTAAATCTCTTCGTGTATATTCAGTGGTGAGTTCTAGTCTGTTCAATGTCTTTTAGACATTCCACAGTTAATGAAGGTGTTCCTTTAGATTTATGGGGGACACATCTCTTTTTACATTTTTATTGGGATTTATAAAATTTGTGACATTGCTTTATTTCAAACTATTGAAATAAGGTTTGCTATTGAGAAAATAGTGCTTTTGATGGGTAGCAATTTTAGATTAGTAACTATTTTGTGCTTCTTGTGAGGCTCTGCTGGGATGGCGGGCCAGGGCTAGAGCCCGCCTTCCTGCCTGGGCACCTCATGATCAGCTGGACACAGGGAGAGCCGGTAGCAGCTATACCCCGTGCCTCTGAGTCTCTGGATCAGGCATATCTGGGCTTGTAATAGACGGCTGTAGGGTGGGACTCTGACGAGCAGGACTGTGATCAGCTCTTCTGCTGGGAAC